>OZ026841.1:1943612-2076053 GCA_964023205.1 Lutraria lutraria | reverse complement strand
GGGTATAATATGATTCTCCTGGCTTGATTAATTATTGTTAATAACCCCTTATTGACTGTTCTATACGGCGTTCCTAATTTGCAAAGTAACACAAACATGTATGCAATATCCATATCTGAACGAACTAGTATGAAAGTTAATTAATCCACGCGTTAAGTAACATATTTGCATACAGAAGTCCACGTTAATAATATGGTTGAGAATCAGTGGCATGGCTCAAAGCGGAGAAAAATTTAATTATAGACCAAATATCGTAATTTGTTACAGTCATTTGTATGTTATCAGGAATTTCTGTCAAAATCTCCCTTATTTATACAAAGTCTCGTGTCTCCGAGATTTCAACGTTATCAGCGTAGGTGGACACCGTTACTGTTCAGATTGTCGTCTGCGATAAAAGAGCTTGTGGCGCCAATGTTTGCATGGCAACCAATGGAAGCTGTAAAAAATATCAACATAGTTTATTAGCCGGCGCATTTGCCTAATCTGAGGAAGGTGCACTGTTTTATTATATCACTTCATTTTCCTTAATAATCACGTGATATTTCGATGAAATGTGATTGGTTTGAAACACGTACGTCATTGACTGAACCAAAAATTTGCCGCTTGTAGAATATTATAATTACATACGAATTATATTTAGCATAAACTCGATTCAACGGCGGGGTTCTGTTTGAAACACTTAAAATCAATTTTTGAGATGTGAATTATGACCTACAGTCAAACATGTGCTAGCAGTTACCCCCAATTAAAGGCCACCTCGTGAATAAAGGTAATTCTTTTAAAAACCATCTATGATTATCAGGAACAAAATTACCTCTGAATTAAGGCCACCTTTGTCAATAAAGGCCATATTTTGTCTTTCCCACAGGGTTGACTGTGGTAAGATTTGGTAAACGACCACCTGTAATTAAATTCGATATTGCCAACAAATGACTCACATATCTTTATTGACACAATATATAACAAAACAAATTCAACCTTACAATATAGGAAAGCTGTCCAAAACGATTACTTCTTCTCATCCCCCCCTCCCAAATTTTATGACGCGTTCACAATTTTTGTTTTATACCAAACAAAATTAGTACACTATGAAAAGTTCCTGTAATGGTCAGTGTCTAACTCGTGATATCAAATCAGGCGCTATTCTCTAAGACACACAAAAACAACACAAATCACCCAAAGGTCTCACGTATGAGACAAGGCAGTCACAGAGTTAAGCCGACAATGTTTTACAATGGCTATGTCCTGGATTAATAATCTGAAGACGGTTCCTATAATGCACACCATGATGGCTCGTTTATCATACCAGCGAATATAAAGCAGAAAAGCGTCAGCGACGATTAGGCTAAAAATTAGCAATAAATTGTTTAGTATATGTTCACAATACAAATTAAACGACAGCACCATTAGATCAGTCCCTAGGGTATGGATTAATAAAGAGGGAAATATACTGACAAACGCGCTTGATTTCCCCTGACATCCTTCTATGTTTGGCTGATTAGCGTTTCTAGTGAGATTAATACGCTAATATTAAGATCAGTTCTCGCAAAAACACGCGAGAACTTCAGCCGAGACATTGCGTCAATAGAAAATAATCTTCATATTAAGAAATAAATATATTTTATGATCGTATTAACTTATAAAATAATGAGAATCGTTTAAGAATTTCCGTAGAAAGATGTTTTGTAATGTATTTTTTTATTATTTAATACAAGGATGGGACGCTGGTTTTTGCGTCTGTTTTTGAATAGCAATACAATTATCTGACTGATTACTTATAAATACTTTTCAAAATTTCATCTTCTTTTAAAATGAAATGTGTACTAAAATGCTAAATGATTTGATTGGTCAGGAATAAAAAAAATATAAAAAATAATCTAAATTTGAAAAAAAACTAATTACGGATGCAGCTATGAATTTTCGGGAAACTTCGGCATTTTTCGTCAATTCATCAACATTTAACGGAAAGTTTGTCAGTTCGCGCGACAAATGACGACAGACGACACTTAGGACTGCTACAGAATGTAGTGAAAAACGAAGGGCGGGATTATATGGTACATTATCAGCGAGTTAAGCTCAGTTTATACAACTCAGTCGATAAATGTCAACAAAATTATCTAAATTCCTCCCAAACTTCGTTCCCAAGGAATGTACTAGGGGAGACTACTCGGTCAGATATCATCAATCCCTGTCAAACTGTCTTTCACGTACGAAAATAAACTTTATACTTTTCGGTGAGTCGGTGTAGCGTCTAGAAAAATGGTGACGTGTAGATATATTCTTACTACACTGGTTCCTGTTGACTTGTCTGAACAAAGCTTTGGTGCACTGCAACATAGAACGGGAACCAGTTTAATTCCTGCTAGTATGGATTACCTGCCCCTGACAATGGTGATTAAGCTGAGGAATTTTAGGCACGGGGCTAGACTAATATTCCAACGTCAACTGACCATCAGTCAATCTGAAAATGTAGAAATAACTGATTTTACACAATTTTAGAAACATTCGTAATTGTATCATTACTCTACAGATCTGTCGTACTGGCCTGACTAAAGGTTATTTACAGTAAAACACGGTTATACTGTACTCATGGATATAATGAACAATCGGATACATTGAAAACTGATCAATTGGCCACGCCCTTCAATAATAATAATAATAATAGTTATAAAAAAACAATGATTATAATAATTGCGACATTTTGTGGATAACATACTAAGTATAAAACCAATTTCTGAATGGTCCACATTATTTCATTATTAAAGGTATAATAGTAAAATATGGGTATAATGTAGCCGGTATCCGGTTCTCCATGAATTTATTATAACCATTTTATGCTGTATTAACAAACAACGCTATAGCTTCTATATATCAGTTAACTTTTTTTATTACATTCGGTATTCTTATCAATAATTACTAGTACATATACATTCAAATTAATGTAATTTCGAGATATAATAAAAACATTAACTACATATGTTTCGTCCTAACAGAAACGCCAAAATTATAACGTGTGGTCCTTTAAATATGTTATTGGCAAGCATTATTATTGCTATATCCTATACTAACCGTTCCTAGACGAGTGGGTTGGAATTTATACAGTGCTTCAAGACTTAAATAGAAAACGCATTACCATTCCTTTGAACGATTTTGTTTCATTTAGTTCTATACTTGCTTAAATTAAATCAACATTTCATTGATACTGTTAAACTACATAATTCCCTTAAATTGAGTGTCAAAAGTCAATTTATCCATATTTACGACTGTACATTATTTTTATGGATGTGAGCGGCAATAACAGTATTCAGTTTAAGTTTCGCACCGGAAACAATAAGGCCGCTTATTGTCATGAGAAACTCCAGACATCGTATAAAAGCGATAATCCTTAAACATTTGGGTTTAAAATCACAAAAAGCACGAAGAAATAGTCGATAACTGCCATTAAATGGTATTGTATTCAATGAAAACGTTATTCTAATCACGGACCTACTTGAAATAAGCATAGTTTAACACAGATTAGACGTTACCAGGTGCCCGATATAAAGCGTTTATTGACAATGATGAAATGATATTGTGTCGATAGTTTGGACGTCTGTCTCCATATACTCCAAATCATTGTGATATAAAACTTGTCGACATTTAAATGAGATTCAAGTATTATCTGACTATCACTCGTTGTTGAAACTATATCGAGCGATCGCTTATGTCATATAAAATAAACGCAAATAATGATAACATTAGGATTATTCCCGGATGTTAAAGAATCACTGCTTTTTCAGATCATTCAACTTAAATCACATTAAGGATATTAATGATGCTGTTATATTTGACATGCTAACGCAGACTTTTACATTCACTACATATGCAGTGCAACCTCCATAAAATAGTCACCAATGGGAAGGACAAATTAAAGTGGCTGTTGTAAGGAGGTGACTGTTGTTGAGAGAGTGAAAATATAGTAAAAAGTCAATTTGGGTTGCTAGTATGCTGGCTGTAAAAGGAGGTGGCTGTTGTTCGGAAGTGACCGTTCATGGAGGTTGTACTGTAGTTTATTTTGAATCAGGAAAAAAAACTGATAGTAACAAGTAATACAGAATTTGGTAAATTCTCAAATCTCACTGTTTCAAGAGTCCAGGTTAATATTTCAAGTGTGAAACATTAACAAGGAATCGATGAGCTAAACACCATATCAATCCGAAACAACAACACCACCAAATAGGATAAGATTAACATATTTATTTCTTTTACTTAAATCTTCAGTCTCAGTAAACTACAGTCAAAATTCTAGTCTCTAATTTGCTTGGATAACAAAATTATGACAGTAAAACCAGCTGTTACAATCACCAGTGATGACGTCACATCTATGTTTCCAGTGTCTGCTACAAGCACCAGGTTGCTACGTATAATCACCGTGATAATGTACACACAGTGTAACCATTATTAGTTACGGTATCAGTATTTGTTATTGACACGCACCATTATTGAAGATAAGTTACATGAAGACGGATAAAAACAGAATTTTATGGCCATTGATAGTCCTTGCAGAAGCAAGCCTGTTTCTTGATATCCGAATGTTGTTACACAACGTAATGGCTGCCTCCAACGTCTGCGTATGGCATCTGTATATCTGTAAATGATCAAAGACTCGTTTTAATCCCATTTATTCTGAGCCGTGTCCATAATTGTTTATTTTGTTTTTCATTAATATATAGAACTTGTGTGTTCCGGTATCGCTAAATTGTTGATTTGTAAACAAACAGTTTGGCCCCCATATTGTGAGGGTAATCACGATGGCAGGAATACCGTGTCTGGTGGGGATATCAGTCCAGCCTCGGAAACATTTCAAATATTTAGAGGTCCGTGTCAGACAGTTACACTCATTAACAACAAGCTTACAGCTCTACAGGATATTTTCCTGGCACACAATACAGTGTTCACTGTCGAAACGTCACCTCCCTACAACGGTTCCCTAGTAAACTTTTATTTTACAGAATTTCACATTATTTCTGAACTGACAATTTTTAGGGTTTTTTTGTACTGTACAGTGTAAAAGCAACAACAAACTAGTCAGAATGTCGGTGAATTGAATTAAAAAAGTCACCTTGAAGTATGACCTTGAAGACTAACTGAACTGCCACAATCAAATGCCGAAGTTCTAACTTGTAAGTTCTTTGTATCAACTTGTATCTTTAAATGGCCTCAGTAGGCGTCCGTACAGAACACATCAAGATTATGTCATTTATATTACATGCATATTTATACAAACAACAGTGCAACCTCTCCAAAGGAACACCCTTTGGGAGTAGCAAAATTATTGTTGTTACTGAGAGGTTGTTGCTCTAGAAAAGTTAAATCGTACAGAGGGGAAACATCATGATGTTGTTGGAGGGAGGTTGTTGCTCAAATGAGGGCCGCTCCGGAGAGGTTGCGCTGTATTTCAATAAGGATCTAATTTAGAGACAATAAATTGATAACATATTTAAACCATCATAGTGTAGTTAATGACGAAATTTAGGATATACGTCTATTTTGCTTATTGTATCTATTTATACACAGTCCTGCCTCACATCGGAGCACCCAGCATCCTGGGTTATAAAAGAGTTGCCAAAAATTACCAAATTTGAAAACCACGAAATTGCATAGTGCAGCTTGGTTTTAAAATAATAAATGTAACTAAGTGCGCGAGTTCTCCGTGCGGTTCGTCCTCAAATCCGAAAGGGCGACAATTTATCATTTGAGGGCCTTAGTAACATAGGAATTATTTATTTATCATACCATATACAATCGTACAACGTCAAAGCAAACGCGATGATTGAGTCAGAAAAACAGACGCAATATGAAATAAGTTATTAAATCTTTAAATTGAAATAATTAGGCCGGATAAAAAAGATCCATTTCTTAAGTTTGGGAGAAATAGCTTGATATCATATTATACATAAAATTTTGTAGTTCCTCGCCTCTTTTCTATGACTTAAAGACACGCTTCTGTGCAAATGATTTATTTATGCAGCAGAGAGGAGAACCATTCGAAGTTCTATACGTCTTCATTTCTCAATGAACATTTATTCATTCCTCAAGAAAGCCAGCAATTCTCCATTTTTGAAATCAAGCGAGCCATTTTATACACAATGTTGCGAAATGAAGGCAAATTAATATTGGAAATCTCCAAAGCGTTCAATGAATATTTTGTCATTTGGGCAAATATTCGATGTTTATACCCATTGTATGCGTATTAACAGCCAAGGAAAATGTCTTCTGAAAATGGCAGTTTTTTGGCATGTCGTAAAAAATCAATGTCGCAAAATACATCAGGAATTAATTTTTCCAGCGATTGGAAGAAAGTAATCAGACGATGTTGTAGGAACGCACATGCTAGATCACAGGAGAATGCTTGTTTGCATTTTTGTACAAAATCTTCCGCGATCCGGGCAAGTTAAAATCTGAGAAAAAAAGAAGCAAGCATGCTGTGTTCTCTGTATTAGAAACAAACGTCCACTAAGTTCAAGTAAAAAACAAACAAAGTTATCGAAAAAAATCAGTCAGTACGATTTATTAATTCAAATGATCCCCCCCCCCCCCCCCCTGTATACGTGATGGTTTGATGAAACATGATTGATGATAGTAAATTATTCGCATGTATGATGTACATACATATTGCATTATCATCAACATCATCAGCATCAGCATCAGCATCATCATCAGCAGCAGCAGCAGCAGCAGCTGCAATAACAACAACAGTAGCAGCACTAGAACCATCAACACAACAGTAGAGGCAAAAACAATAATTTAAGAAATATTTTTTGCTCTAAGATAGTTTAGATAGTTTTACTATGACTGTTAATGATTTATCTACTGACAATAGTTGCATAGTTGTTTTGTTCTGTAAAGAGTTGATTTGACTCTTAATTGTAAGTAAAATAGATGTCATTTGACTCTAACTTTGCATTTTTTGTAGTATGACTCAGGCTGACCAGTCATTCTAAATAAATATTTACTTTTCCATTAATAAAATGGTTAAATACCAGCATATTTTAGCTACCAAACTTCAGAAGCGTGTAACTACTGGACTAGATATATGAATGAAATACTTTGAGCCCGGCGCGGTAACCCGGGCAAAAACTTCAACAATATAGCCCCGCGCCCATTCCAAAATCGACACGCGCTACCCTGGTTTTAAGATTCCAAATTTTTTAATGAATTCCTACTTCCTTTTGATTGGTATGTATCATTTCGAATATTTAAACTCTATTATATAACATCAAATCTCTGTTATTTGAAAACATTGTCATTGAAGATAAAAATGAGAAAATTTTATTTATTTAAGTCGTGAAATTATTAATACAACAAGGAAAATCACACATATCCGGTGATGTACAACAATAACTAAGAAAGATATCTAAAATATCGGTAAAGATAGCTACCCTTTGATGTTACGTTAACTTTTGATTAGTTTGTCGCCTTTTTCAATGAAACCTTTTGATGTATCGCTTTAACTTGTAAAGGATGGTTTCGCTGATTTTTGTTTAATTTCCAATCAAATCTTTATTCATTATTAAATCAGTCCGACTTCATATTTAAGCCGCTAAAGTCAGGTTTAATACCCTACGTCCGAATATAATAAAAGCATTATGGACTGTTAGGTAAACATTGATAATTCAAAACAAAGGTTGTTGTATTTCATATTTGAATGTTACAAAGAAAATGCTGAAAGATGAGTATCGTGTCAAGACATCACAAAATGTTTTGACAAAAATGCGCCTTACACTTTTAAATTGCGCGTCGTATGATCATCATTGCGGTTTAAAATCATTTGTTTCCCTGCTGAAATTAAGGGATTCTATGAAAATTTAAACAAAAATAAGATTTCCGCCATATGTAAAGAAGTCGCTGGCTCCTTACGGAAGGGTAAGTTAGTACTGGTTAGAATATGTCCAGGAAATACTGGTTAGATCAACTGGTCGCCGCATATAACTGAAGAATTGTAGAATAAACGTCATTAAACCAACTGAATGAAAATTTATAAATAAAGTTAGTAATAATGTTACAATTTCCAAAAAAATCATTTCAGAAGTTTGTTCTAGCATTTAGACTTAGACATATTCTTACAAGTATCTGCGTATATTTTTGCGAACGTTTCATTTTTTTACAATACAACCTTTGTGATGAGCAACATTATGTTTTTGTTGAGAGCTTGTTGCTCTAGAGAGGTTAAATCGTACATCGGGAAAAAATCATGCTGTTGTTGAACGGGTGTTGTTGTTCAGGAGAGGGCCGCTCTGGAGAGGTTGTACTGTAGTTGTGTCGTCTTTAATTGTAACATAAGTCTCTTTCAGACCAAAGAAAGTAGGAAATTCATTGACAATTTCATTAGTAAAATAAATTGATTAATGTAAATAATCTTCATGTTAACATTTGCACATTATTTACATCCAAGCCATGCTGTGACATACTACATATGTATTAAACGATTTTATTCATTATCAAAGAAATTATTAAGTCCATGCGTTTCTATGACTACATTAATTAAAAGAATATAGTCTCAATGTAATACCAGAAATATCATTCCATGTCAGTTGCCACAATCAATGAAGTCAAATGAATTTAATTCAGCATGTGTAAATGAACATACAGAATGATTGTCGTGTTATTTCGCCAATCTGTCGTTCACTGATTGTATTTTTTCGATGCTAATTTCGATACATTTGGTTTGATGAAATCAGGCGTGCCATTCAATTAGCTCTTGTATAAAGCTGTAATAAATCTAAAATATGAAAGAAGTATTTCAAAACATAAGTAGATTACACCCAACTATATTTCACTAATAACGGAGAAACACTGGCAACATGTCTTCAATTAGTCATACCAATTGCTTAACTTCAATAAAAACGGCTGTTAAACAGCCATAGGATGATACCTTTATCATGTTGCTGCGATTATTACAAATTCACGCCTTAGCACGTTCATTTTCCTTCATGTGTGTAAGTCAAATTCCTTCAATAAAAGCAAATTTGAAATTTGTATAATTCCCCCAATAATTTGTTCAAGTGACTAATGACACGGAAAGGCGCCCCCATGTGATGTGGCCACGACACCTGGTGTCTAACAAACCTTCTGACATGATACCATTTAAATTAAATTTCTTGAGTGATTGTTAATGCAAGAATACTTTCACCACAGAAATTAGCGACAGTTGACACCAGACGACATTTTTACACATGGATGACACCGGTTATTTTTTTGTGAAATACAGCAATGTGTGCGTATACGTTTTTTTTTATGAAAAAATATATCAAACTACACATCAGGTTTGAGTAACGGAATAAAAATGAATTAAAAAAAGGTTTGAGTAACGGACTTGTGATTTTAAATTATATCTTGCTAGTTTATCAATTATATGAAAAAAAAACTGTTTTGCTATTCAAATGGTGTAGTTACTTGTTTATTCATAATCCAAGCATTGTACAATTATCAGGCCTGACAAAAGCTGAAACAAATCCTTTTTATTGGTCATAATTATACTTACGTAAAACCTTATGCTTTAGTGTGCTAGGAGTCACAGTTCAACGTATGTACTTTGTATTTGCTGATAAGCTTTGATATATTGTTGTCAATATTTAAAATTATTACTATCCGAATTATGGTCCATACTAATATAACTTCAAGATGGAATCGTTTTGACTTAACATTGGTGTTTCGTCATGAATGACACAATGCTTTATATTCTTTTGAATAAAATTTTATAAAAATAAGTTATTAATATCATTTGATAAACAGATACGCAATATACTGAAATTACTATTTATAATCATTTGAGTTGTTCCTTATTTGTCTGAATGATGGTAATCAAAATTACTAAATCAATTGGGTAACGGGAAATCCTTCAGTCTCGCTGCACTTGATGTCAGAAAGTCATGACGCATGGACCCTTTATTTTCACCGAATACCATTCTTGAAATAAATCATTATCCTTCTTTTTGCACCTTATATGTCATCAAAACTTCAAACGTGAATTACTTCAAGACGGTCATTATTTTGCAATAGTTGCCTAATCCTCCAATCTATCACCTGGAAGCTTCTTTCGCATAACTAAGCGTCTCAGTGATATGGAGGACATTAATCCATCTCTGTGAAGGAGATGCGTTTGGTATCAATGGCTGCAGGTGTCAATAAATACAAAAATACAGAACGTAACATATGGTAACATGTCAGCTACTGCTGACCGAACAACGATCAAGTATCACACTAATATCGATCCTATTTGTAAAAGGTTGGCTCTTATCCGAAAGGAGAATTGCAAACGCGAACAAAACAGAGTTTCAACTCTGCGAATTAAGCAATGGACGCTCATTTCGATAGGTAACGCTTTTTTTTCAGCCAATATTTTTGAAAAATAAAACGCGTATTTTCTTAAGGTTTCAAATGTCTTCTTTGCCCCGCATGGAAAATGATGTCCTTGACTCGGATATTTTCTGACATAGAAAATGAAAAAATACGTATCAACTCTAAATAATACGGATGCGGTACTTGTATACAAAACCTAAATTGTATTGGATATTCGTTATGCCCACGAGTTAACCCTTTTTTACACAGATTAGAAAGTAAGCCATTTACCTAATACAAACAAGAAACAACAAAATTTGTTTCAATCCCCGATAAGGAAGTTTGTATTTACCTACAGGAACCAGCGGAACAAACAGTTCGCAAGCAACATGCGTACTACCTGTGGACTTCCTCTCAAAAAATGATTTATGCGCTCACTCCAAACTACGAAATTGGTATAAGTAACGGAATGGTTTGGGAAACTACGCAACGAGCACGGCATGATAATGTTTTTATTGATCAAAACACCTACCAAATTCCAGTATTACAAAAAGAAATATACTTGTCACGGATAAACTTGGTACAGTATATGTTATTTTTATTTAAACATTTTTTCCTAAAACAAGATGAATACCTTTCCGACGAGTTTAAGTCTAAACGTGTTTTATTTAGATATTTTATTTTTCAGGCTTAAAGCTTTTGAAACAAACGCAAAAAACACACACAAAATATTTAAAACAAAACAAAAGCATTCATCCAAATACACAAAAAAATGGTATATCAATGTTGTGATGTCAAAATGTTCGTCCAAAGTATCTACGTACGTTGCTATGACAACATCAGTGCTGAAATGTCTGTACTAGTATTTTATTTTGTTGCTTTAATGTTACGTAATACTCGACAAATATATATATAGATAGATGTGTTGCTCTTTAATTAATTAGCAATACAGTTGATGTACGTACATGATAAATGATCACCAAATGGGGGGTTATCCGAAAACGTGAACACAAGCATGTAGAAAGTTATTTCATTGTGCATGTGCTCGGGCTGATGACGATGACGATATACGATACTGCGTCGTCTTGTTTTAGACAAGACCACGCCAATGTTTGATGGACTAGGCATTCCGTGGACGATATGAACTCTATAATGGCTGTCTCCAATGGCGTATGCAGCCAAATGGATTTACTTTTACCTGAATCGTAATAAATGAGACTAAACTCAGAAATCCGGTTTTATTGGACAGCCGTCACGGTATCTATCAAGTGCTGACAGGTTTTATTGCAACATTTGCGCCAGATTTCTTTAGAGAGTCGCTCCCGTGCGTTGTATCCTTAAATAGGGAACAATGCTAAAAGGGTTACAGGGTTCAGTAAGATGCTAATTTATGTGGTAAATGATTTTCCGAGTTGAAATCTTTAAGATTTTCTTCCAAATGCTCGACAGCTTTAAGAATTTATTGAAATTTAATCGCGTCGATGGAGAATGATTTCTTTGAAATGCACATGAGTTCATGTTTAGATATTCGAAGTCATGAGCTACAAAGAAAAGAAAATGTCATTGCAATGTTCATGAAAGCGGTAGAAACCTCACGGTTGAAACCGTTTTACGAGTTTTAATATTCTTGTTAATGGACAATGTAGCAAATTGTCATCGGATGATTTTGTTAATACAGAGCTATTCATGGCATTTTATTCGAATAATCTACAAACAAAATGCTAATTGTTGACCCCCATAGTTAAATTAGAGAAATTAATATTCACACACCCAGCATCTGCACGGGGTGTATTTCTTTAATTACGGGTCAATACATATCCTTAGGTGATAAGAATCATTAATTTGATGTAAGAGGCGTTCGTTTCATAAGCCAAGTACTAGTATACGATACGGCATTACACAAGAATAATATGCCCAAAATGAAAGAGCTTATTGTTTGATTACCAGACTGCAAGCACGTATAAAGAACGACACGAATTCGTTGATTCTACATTGCGTAGTAGTCATACAAGAGTGAACTGGAAAAGCCAAAATAACAGATAATACTTCTAGTATGGGACGGTTAGCTTCTCTAGATGAAATCGACATTGACTTGTAGAAAAACAATGTTCCAAGGATTTTTTATTCCGAATAAAACTTATAAATTTAATATTTTTTAGCAAGATAGTGTACGCCATTTTAGATCACTATTATGTTAAATATAACGAGATTAACGACGCTGGCTGTACAAAAAATATGTTTTTAATAGACAAGTCGATGCCCAAAATGAACTGAAATTAAAACAAAAAATGAAGTTATTAGTTTATTAAAAATCTTTTCTCCTTTATTTGTCAATTCGTTCGGATATAAATGGCTTTTTGATTACCATATAAACAGATATGCTACTTATAATTTGCAAAGATCTCTATTAAACAGCTATGAATATCTGTGTATATTAACACCAAGGGGCGGCACCCACCCTGGTTCAAAACGTTAGAATCTCATTTATAATTACTTAATACACTGGAAATATTGAGCTAACATAAAAGTTCTATTCACTATCAATGAACTATTTTCTGTCAATACTTATTAAAAATGTGAGAATCTACAAGTCGGCCCTTTGATCTCCAGCTGCTGGCTCGTTATAGGGATGTTAGTGTCCCTTATAAATCATGTAGAGGGCTGGGCATATGCACAAAATAAAATTAAATTCAACAGAATTAAATACTAGTATACCACAGTCGGAATAATTTCTAAAAGAAACAGTAAATTGAATGATTTTCAAGTATTTTCAATTCATTTTTGTTTGCATCAAATATATTTTGTGGTTTTGCATTTTTTTCAATCATTGACATTTTAGTTAAGGTCATTTATATCTTTCAGAATTAAAATGTGTTTGAGATATTGAGGTTAATCTAATGACACACGGAAACGTTTTTTAAAATTTAGTTTTGAGATATAATAGATGTGAAAATAAAAGTATCAGCCGAAACAAAGACCGAGACCGAAGGTTTGGCAGAAAGAATATGGTGGAAACCATGATCTTTTTACGTCTAAGTTACGTGTAGTGAACAGAACGGCCTCCTGAAGTTTTAAGTTGCGGCTTCAATGAATACAAACATGTGTTTTATTTTGTAATCATTTGCGTCATTTTTTTCTCGTACACCCTTAATCTCCGAGATACCACAAATCTGTAACATCACGTATAAGATACGATGTCAACTTTAGGATTAGATGGGTATTAGATTTATTCCTCGTTCAGAAGGTGAAATGCGCGGAAACATTACTTTTAGAATTGTAGATACGACACATTCTTCAAACATTATATGCTGAACGATTGTTTGTCATGTATTAACGCTTCTATGCTAGTCTTTGTTGCAATAACGCTTAATAAGTTATGAGTTTCGAAGTCGCTTTATCCATCAATATATTATTTGTGGTTAAAATGTGTGTTTGTTTTCGGTTAGAATACAGTAGACCACAGTTAAAATAAGTGTTTATTTTCGGTTAGAATACAGTAGACTACAATTAAAATAAGTGTTTATTTTCGGTTAGAATACAGTAGACCACAGTTAGAATACGTGTTTGATTTCGGTTGGAATTTACTGTATCCGAATATGCACAATATCGGAGTTTATTTTAACCTTATTGTACAGTAAAGATTTTGTTTCATATCATATATGGATAGGGGTAATAATATAAATATGCAAGCCCAAAAATGGTACTGGACACCAATGGTGTTTGGATGACATTGACATTGTAAAATACTATGACGCTCAGGATGTGACGTCATTCGGCTGAGCTGTGTATGACGTGAGTCATAGGGAGACATGTCATTGGTCAATTTAAAAAAATGGGCTCAGACGGTAAACCTTTGAATCGGAGACTTGCACCATCAGATTTTCGCAATTTTAAATTGGTTTCAGGCGGCACGACATATTTACTCGGCTTGCGTGTCTTGTCACGTGCAAGTTTCTGTCTGTTCGTCGTATTGTACTCAGAGACACTGTGAGTTATGATCGCTTGACCCCTGCTCTGACAGCATGATTTACGTGTACAGCCAGGAAGCAGACAATTGTAAAATGAGTATAATCTATCTCACTTCATTCAGTGTTTGCCTAAGTGACAGTCTTCCTTCAGAATTCATTTAGTCTTCGTATTCACAGGAGACCAAGCCATTCTGTAACCTGTCGTCTTGATGAATGGTTTAATATGGCCATGTTTTCATGCG
The DNA here is from genome assembly GCA_964023205.1 of Lutraria lutraria. Classification (NCBI taxonomy): domain Eukaryota; kingdom Metazoa; phylum Mollusca; class Bivalvia; order Venerida; family Mactridae; genus Lutraria; species Lutraria lutraria. The sequence continues at coordinate 2,061,523 of OZ026841.1, read as the reverse complement.
GAGATGGACAACGTGCAATATCTTTATCACAACACAAATACTAAGTGGATATACTCCTTGTTTCTTTGTTATATTTCCAGTTTGAGGAATAAAAATGATAAAATTGTAGATCTCATCATAGATGCCATTGTACATTGTTATGTCTTAGGTAACTTTCAAAATGTTCTATTACCATTGTCACATGATCAAAAAACCAAACTGGGATTTGAACCGGGTGACCAATCTCAAGTTTTATGACTCAAGACCCATGTCAACATAATACTAACGAAATTGCTGGAATACTTCAACAAGCAAAAATAGGGCTGGGGAATTTTTGTTATCTTTTCTACATATTTCTCCAAGAAGAATGGGGGCTGGGCAAGCTATAGCTATCTTCCTCGCGCACGCAGGGAATTTTCATTCGACTTTGATTTGGTGATAAGTATATCAATTCACCATAATTTTGACAAATTATCATCTTTCAGTCACAGCAAACGTTGTGTACGGTGGTGAAATAGATTAAATTGTTTATTTTTCATATTAAACAGGTGGACAGTACTAATGATTGACCACACTTGCATATAACACAAACTGATACTAAAGTAACAACATTCTTCAAAATGGACATATCATTTCGAAGACATAATAAATTATTTGTCATCTCTGATCTGAACGGGAATTAAACATCACGCTTACAAAATGAATCATTTTGAAGGAAATAAATGAATCAACGCTTGGTGAATGAAATATTTTCAAACTTCTTAAAAAAATAGACCTCCTGATGATGTAATATGTGGTAAAACCAAATGATTTTGTATTGGTCACAATGATTAAAACAAAGTTGTGTCACTTATAGCAAAAAATGCAAAATTTCCCGTCGCTCGATTGTCCCTAATACTGTGCCTGTTTCTGAATTATAATATTTAGCACACATGTTTATATGTTCGTTGAGTTTTACATTTGTGTATGTATACAATTATATCCGACTTTGTCATATTTGATAAATTGTAAATGGCCAAGTGCAATGCGCTTTACGATTTTCCAATAAGACACAACAATTTGGTGTCCTCTAAGCCACTGGCACTATTTTTTTGGTCGATCTTAGACATTTTCGGACTGTGGTCATTCATTTTCTTGCCGATATGTATGTATGATCTATATTATCGACCATAAGAATATATATTTATAAAAATGTTTAGCAAACCAATCAATCTCATATTATTTGGAATATATCGCTGGCAACGTTGTAAATATTTTGCCTAAACTTTGAAGCTGTGACATGAATGTTCCACTAAACATAATGCAAAATATTGAACAACAAACTCATATAATCAGATAGATTACTGATGCATTTCAAACAGAACAGAATAGATCTGTTCTATATTTAAAAAAACCCAGCATTTCGGAACAAATAGCGATCTTATTATGACTTGGATAAAATGCCACAAACAAAGGGACACATTTTATGTTTATACGAAGTTTATACATTTGAATACAATATAATGTGTTTCTGATATAACCTGATATCACTTTAATTAGTAATAAAATGATTATATTCAAGTATTACATTCAGTTCTCCAGTTTTTTTAAAGAAGTTGGATCACATATAAAAAATATTCAGAATAAATATTCAGATGTTATCAAAGTGTAATTCATCGGTAGCACATGTATTTTGAAACTGAATCAATTTTTAATTGCCTGATATTTTTATGTATACATGTTGTAAGCGTACGTTCCATGTCAGTGTAATTCAATCAGCATTAGGGACCACACTGGAAATAAGGGTTATTAGATCCCTTTGTTTGTGACGTCCCCTGGTATTGATGAGCATGGCATATAACATCATATTTAAAGTTATCTTTTTATTATGTGGTATGTCATATCATTTTATGCATGTATAACATATATGCATGCTATATATATATATATATATACAGTACAACATCTCCGGGACGGCCCTCTCTTGCGCAACAACCTCTCTATAACAACAACATGAATATTCCCGACTGCATGATTTAACTATTAATTTAACCTCCCGAGAGCAACAACAAGAGTGTTGTTTTGGAGAGGTTGCATTGTACATGTGAATGTTTATACATACGTTATTTATCCACATGGGCCAGTTGGCATCATGAATTTGAAATCAATCATGTTAGATCAGTGTCTTGTACCGAAATTAAATTGATAAATATTTTGTTATATTCTTTGTATTTTTGTCACTTTTTTTGCATCATGACAGGTAGTTCAGAAATTGAACAAAATAATAAATAAATATTTTAAACATTTTTATTTCATTTGTTTTAACAAGAAGATACATACACGTAAGCATACATACTAATTTTTTATATACATTTACAAGTATATACAACAACTATACACAACTCGAAAAATATAGAAACTAAATCTGGTAAATCAATATACGTATCTGCCATTGTTTAATGCTGTAATTTAATAAAACACTCGATAATAACATATTGCCATCGACTGTTGCAGAAAGCGACCCTTAATTAAAGGAAAAAGGGTTCATTTTTTCGGTTTGTATCATGTTCCAGGTAAATAAATAAGACAGAAGCATCTATCAAAACAGATCACTTTTCAGCCTAGGAATTGAAAATCGGTTTGGCATTTTACAGATATAATTTTATATGAAAAATATATATAAATACAAGTAGTTGTTTTATAGATACATTACACATAGGTTAGCAAGTCATTCGATGGATTGGATTTATTTTTACAAAATATAACCTCATCCCACTCATTCGTTATTTCGTTACCTCACATGTAACACGACACTGCTTTTGTCGCAACAAGAGTATAACCGTAATACTGGTCGTGTGAATTTGATTTACGTGTGTCAGAATATAACCAGAGAAATAAATGCAATCTGTATGCGTTTTCTGCTAACATTATCCTGTCTTGAAGTGAACAGAATGCTAGTAGCGCCAACGACGTAGACACAATATTTCTATCTGTAATTCAAAATTATAACTCAATTCTACACAATGGCACATTTCCTATTCCATTTGTCGTTTAATTGTTAAGACAAATCTTTTTATAGTATATCACGTTGATGAGTTTGTTTTCTCACGTGACATCCCTATGGTCAATACGAGACTTTTATAAGCACTGCTACCCTGTATAGGTTCATTTAATATCATGTTAACAATCTGTTATATCGTCTTCTTGATCAGAAACGTCATCAATCGATTCAGCGAATTCTTGTTTCTTCTTGGCCGAGGCCATTTCTGCTGCGTGCTTCTTTCGCCATTTCGTGCGTCTGTTTTGAAACCATACCTGAAATAAATTAAAAAATGAAGTTGAATATATCGTTTTTTATTTTTTATTTTTTTGCTTGATATCTATTTTTCGATATCATGATATTTTCATTATCATCATTTGATAGATAGTTGATGTATTTTCTTAGTTTTTATTGCAAACCCTGAGAAATAAATATAATATATATACTTGGTATTTTATCAACTGTACGGTAATCAGTTTATAATTAATTTTACTGTACATTGACTCAAAAGGCCTTTAATGAAATCTGAGTGTAATAACTAATCAATAACTATTTTGGACAGTTTTTGTATATTTGCATATACAAATGTAATAATTACCTGATTTAATTTATATCATATGAATCTATAGATACGGTTGTGTGGCTAAGAACAGGTTTATTCTCTAAGTGTTTGAATTTTTTCTGTATCAAATACAATATATAATTATGACATTTCAGCATCATGTCATTAGTTTTTTTTATTGTTTAAAATATATTTATGTTATTTGATATCTAATGAGTTCGTTCGTATACAAATAAAAATAATTTCAACTCTTTGAATTGAAAAAATATCTTATCTTACAACATTATTGGCGATGAAATTGAAATTGAATTGAGATGGTAAGATAAAATGGCGCTATAATTATAGAGGATTATCAAAATGATTGCAAATTTCACAGACAATGATATGAAGTATCCGACCTGTGAATGTCCACGTCTATTGTATCGCGTTAAAGATTGGGAACAAATTATTCAAATCTATTTAACATACAGCGCCTTATAGAGTGAATAGTAATGTTTTATGTCGAATTTATGTCGATTTTATGTCTTAAAACCGTAGAAACACTCGCCGTGTGGAAAATATTAACAACAGACTGTCTGAAATCATTGTGTATAAGCGCTTGTTTATATGATGGAAATATATTGCTACTAAAACGAAACATATAAAACCCAGCTTTCTGTGGCCTGCAATGGCGTTAGAATCTCAATAAACGACACCTGTTACCAAATAATTCCCATATAAGGAGCTTATTACATAAATAAACGTTGATAAACTGAGCTGGTAAAATATGACTCTGGTTAACCCATAAGAGACCCATGTATAGGTAAATGCAACATTACTATGGTAGAATTATGAACCTAGTGTTATCAATTAGTTGTGAAAATTAAAACGTGCAACCAAATTAAGGCTATCAGTAACATTGATAGAAAATGTTTGATTACACATATGGTCACGAAATAATATCAATAAATTTGCGGTAATTTTAAAGTAAAATATTATTTGAGTTTATTACGGAACTGTATAGAAATTATGAAATAATGGCATATGTATTTAAAAACCAAATACAAAAATAGAAGCTTTTTCTTTAGATATATAAATAATATGAACATAAACAATATATTTAGCTCCATTTTATGGCATTTTACAAATAAATGCCTATTTTCAATTCGACACCTTGTGTTATGTTGTTCCTCATTCCATATAAATTCGACCCAGCTTGGGACTGCACATTCATATCTTGAACGATACATAAATATAAAATTATTTAACGATAATTATTTTCGAAAAAACTTCGGAATTCTTTATTTATTAAAAATAAGATGTTACATAAACAAATCCATTTCTTTCTACTGTATGAAATCAATTATACTATCATGTAAATTATAGTGTTGAAATCTTAATTATCAACGAATTGAAGATAGATCTACCGACAACCTTTGTTTTATTTTGATTGTAATAATTTCATTCGCGGTTATTCTTCTTTCAAAGCAATATCTTATTAAACGTTAAGTGCGGTAAGTATTGGGTTATATCTAAATCCCCGTATCTGTATCAAATATATTCCGGCCAGCTGGGTGACACGGAATTTATCGCCTGCAAATCTGCTATAATGCCATATTACAATAACTCTAATCAAACGTAAGCGGATAGCTAAATAAATCTATACATCTCTTCATTGGCGCTGGTTAATTCGTACCAATATTTAAAGGGATAGGTTTAATAAGAAAGTGAAAAGCGGATTTTTAGGGATTTCGGTTTGTGATAGATCAAAGAAATAGCATATCAAGCCGTCATGATTCTGATAGGACGATTAACGTAACGGAGGGACACAGAGCACGGTTCACACCTTCAGCGATTTATACCATATCGCGATGCTATCTCGTCATAAAAATGCATATCAACCGAATATTTCTGTCAAACTTGGCATGAATTAATCAGCGACGCGTTAGATTTTCTCATTTTATTTATTTATTTGATTTAAAATCAAATATTTATAAGTGCGCTCATACTGTCCTCTGGTAAATAACGAACGGACATTTCACCAATGAAGTACCAAGTTATTCATTATTTAAAAATATTTGATATTAAATATATGTACAATAAAAACAATACTCATGAATGAGTTTTATTATGCAAACTTGAATCTCCCATGATAACGACAATAATTGCATCATTTAGAATACAGTTAATTAAGACTCCATGTAGAATAGAACAGAATGGAACTATTTTTTGCTTTTCTACTCAGTCATATGTTAAAACATGGCATAAAATGCATGAAGAATTAAAATGAAAATTTAAAGTCGTATAATATACATTGAAGGATGTTTTACATGAAAGTAATGGGAATCTCGAGTACTTAATTTGACTTATACAATGAATACTGTTAATGATTTGTACTCAAGTAATTTCGAATGCTGTTTAAAGCGCAATATTAATATACAGTCAGTCGAAAATCTACTTTGATTAATTATGAAGACAACAATTAGCATTCGCAACCCAATGTCACTGTGGCAGTTATTAAATAACATTATATCAAAACATGTTATTATTTCATCTATTGTCTGTTTACAACAAGACTTTGCAAATTTTATTTGAATAGATTTGAATTAAAAAAAAACGTATACGATTTTTATTTGAATAAATCAACCAATTAGAATAAGTATTTACAAATACTCAATACATGTCGACAATCAAATATTTCAATAACAATAATGTCAATTTGTTCGTCGTAAATATCACTTACTGATATGTAGGCTTGATATTTAAAGTAAGTTTTTATGTTACTGTTTGTTTTTTATGATAACTGATAAGACGTAAGTTATCAGAGCGGCTCTCATTTCATGTCAACATTTCTAAACAGATATACGTATCTATGTGTTATATGAGATCGATCGGTTAATTATGATTCTGACATCAATAAAGAATCAATTCTATGTCCAGAAAAGGTGATTATATTGATATAATGTGGCAGCTTGATTGTAAAAAAGTACCACAATGGGTCATTGAAGGTCAGAATACCAGAGTGCTTCAATATGGATGGGAAATGTTTAGAAATATTATGACACAAAGGCAATATTAAAAAATGATTTAACTTTTTCTGTTTTATTCTATATAGATTTTGCTAATACGACATTCTATTTTGTTTGTTTATTTTCCAGGATGACAAGTGGTAATTTGTTATTTTTGCCCATATTTTATGTGACCATAGCAACCAATTGGTTTAAATAAATAAACGTTAATCTTTACAATAATATTAACATTGTAGTCGTCCGCAATCATTTTCAGCATTTAATGAAATAAACGACTTCACTGGCTGTCTGTTCTTAGAAATAGTGAAATTTCTAGATTTTTTCCTGGTAAATTTATGCGATACAACGATAATAGTTTTGTTTTTAAACCAATTTTGTATGTTGACATATTTTAAAGTAGGGAAATTCTATTTTAATCGAGAGAAACTGATTCCAAAAAAATGTATCAAGAATATGCTCAATTGACTTACAAAACCCTTAATAATACAGGTTTAGTAATCATGTTGTGTTTTAATAAGCACATATATAATTTATAATCAATATACATTACTAAAAACTTCTAACGACTCCCTGGCACATATTTATTTTCTTCAAATAACTCAAGCAATTTGGCATAATTTAGAAAGAAACACGGTTCGTCCCCTCTACTAAAAGATCTGTTAACCGTGCATGTGCTTTTCAATATATTGAATATATTGTCTAAACACAAGATCAAACAATTCTAACACGCTACTATTTCTTGTTTAAACATATTCAACAAGGTAATGGAAGGTATATGTTTTGAAGGTGCCCCCCCCCCCCTTAAAGATCAGCGGCTGAAGATAAACTATCTGAGAATTACCTTGACTTGACTTTCAGACATGCCCAGTGCGTACGCCAATCTGGCCCTTTCTGGCCCCGCCAAATATTTCGTCTGTTCAAACGTCTTTTCTAAAGCAAATATTTGTTGTCCAGAAAATGTTGGTCGTGTATGTTTCTTTTTACCATCTTTGTCTATGATAACATTACCTGCTGGAAATTAATAAGGAATAGTTAGTAATGTTTTTAGAAACGAAAATGAGAAAAACATATAATAGTCTTGCTGATGATCTTTTATACCATTGTTTCATCTACAGAGATATAAAAAATCCTTATTTCCCTTCCTGTAATTTAGGAAATTATACCAAGCAAAAACACCATTCTTTCTCGGCCTAGTATTTCGGGAAACTGCATCACAAAAGTATATTTACAATGGTAAAAGATAAAACTGTTGTAAAAGATTATTGGACTTAGCTCACTATCGCAATAAATGTTCTACAATTAAGAGTTTGTCGAAATTAGCACTATCAATGCAACTGCATCGCACAATGGGTATTTATTAATCTAGATATTTTAATAAACTTTTATTTTTATTTAAGTATCAACACAGAAGTTGATGCAACGTAAAATGCCGAAGATAAAATTCATTCCAATATTTTGTGCCACCAACTTGGGGACCTGTCAGCGACTGCACCTTTTGTGTTATACAAGATATGTTGATAAATTTACTGGCATATTGCTGTACAAATTGCCGCTAATGATCAATAATGACTAAACGAATTAACCCCATGTTGATTGGGTATCGAATAAGCAATTACAACAGACTGAATGCCATGACAGATCTGTTGATGAAAGACTTGATTAAAATCTATGTAACCCGTCCTTTCCTTGTTTTAGAAAACTAGATATACATGTTGCATTATATGGTGTTCCGAATTGAAAATCGTAACTACAACATACTCGTGCATGCATCTGCAACGTATACCCTCATTTTCACCGTGATATTTATTTAAACCGTCGATATTTAACTGTAAAAATCATTTCAATATAAAAAAAAACATTTTTATTTTTAAAAAATCGCATACAAGTCGTTTTTTACCATGAATCGTTCAGAATGATCATAATTCCATGTCAATATAATTTCTGATATCGCATAACAAAAAGAAAAAGAAAAAAATAGAGAAAAGCTGACATCAGTTAATCACCAACCTATATCTATCTCTTAGACTGATTTTTTTTCATTCACAGAACCCCAAAACAACAAATGATGTGCGCTCAACGCAAAATACTAGTTGGCGAAACGAAATGAAACCATTATCTTTAAATTGTGGTAATTACATGTATATAAAATAATAGATTTTATACTAGAAGTACTTTTAATTCTAATAGTTTATTATCATTGATGTAAAAATATAGTTCAGACTAAATTATTTAAGATATATTTTGTAAAAAATATTCAATAAAAGATGAGACACCATGATGGAGAATGGTATAATGCAGTTGGTAGATATTACACAACGTAGAAATAAATACATGTTATTTTTTAAAGATAAAACAAAATGCAGATTATAAAATCAACTGGAAAATTGTTAAAGTTTCGATATTCACATTATTGTACACGAAAATTTCATACTAAATGAAACACAATTAGCAAATAAATGCCGTGAAATACAATTTAATTTGATAGACTTTCTTAGTTCTTAATAAATACTTAGAAATGTGTTTAAACACCCACGAATACACTCATGTTTAATGCAATGAAATTTGTAATTGCAGTTCCAATTTATACTCTTCAAAGATTAATTAAAACTTCACATAACGAAACCAAACTGTAACTGTTATTTATATTTTATGTATGCACGCAGTATACTTACAGTTGGGTCTCCAAGTTGGTCCACCCATCATGCCAGGCCAGTAAATCGGCGGTCTACCAGGTAATTCTGCAAGTTTGAGCCCCGACTGAGAATTGAGGTACATACCGGCGTTTAACTGCGGAAGTCCAAGAGGATTTTGCATTAGAGGTCGATTTAAAATGTCTGATATACGATGAGAGGTCCCAGCTTGTGACATGGCTAAACTCAGTTGTTTTAAAGAAGATTGCGAATAGTTTGAGTAAGGGCTTGGCGGACTCGAGCACGATCTGGGAGTCTTCATTTCAGTCATATTGTGCAAAGCCGCGAGTTGCGGACTGCTTAAAACAAACGCCGATTGTCTTTGTGTTTCAGCGGCGGCCATGTTTGCAGCCATATTAGCTGATGTCATCATTTCGGCCATATTGTACGGTAGTGACGTCATCGTTGGACTCTGAGACTGGTAGCGCGGGGAAGAATTATTGCTTGAACAGTAGTCTAGCATGATTAAACAAATAACATTGAAATAAATAAATCTGTAAACGTGAAAAAATCAAACTAAATTCACATAAATTACATCCAAAAACGAAAAGTTCCAAATACACAATATGTATCACTTTAACGGAACGGTCAGCTCTGAAGCAAAAAATTGTATTCAGCGCACGAATATTTCTAACTATCTTGAGAATTCCAACTTTCAATAAAGTATGTCATCACAATTTAATAAATGTCTCGAATTAACTGTTTCACGCGAAAAGAATGAAACTTATCGCATATTTTCGACGCCCATTACACAATAGCATTGAATCAAGCTTCGCTTTATTATGATATTATTTCCAATCCATCCGGCTCAGAAGAAGACACTTTGTCATAAATTCAAAGTTCGTCTGCACCACTGTCGCAAAATATCCGTATCGTTTAGCAATGCCAGTATGAGGCTGACGTCGGAGAATCAATGATAAATTAGTTATATAAATTGTCGTTTAATGCTTGCTTGCTAAATGATCTGATAAAATGATAGGATGTGTCAAATTATTTGATTGGTCGCTTGGGGATTACTACAAGGCGGAGCTTCTTATCGACCAATCGCTGTCAGCGTACAAGATAAAGTGCTCTGCGGTATAGCATGGAACTACTTTCTGAGCGGAGTGAAATATTTGCGTGAGGATGCTGATTTTTGTAAATTAAGACACCAGCGTAATTAGGTTTTACCCTCATAATTGAAATTCGTGAGTTTACAAAATTCCAATTACTGTTCACTTAGATATAAAATTAAAATATTTGAATAAGAATTTTAACGAAATGATGAAATTTTGATTACTGCGATAATTTAAAAAACGTCAGTTAAAATGAAATAACACAAACACATCGCATCTTAACGCGTCGTCATTAATTGTAAAACAGATCACGGCAATAACTTTATTAACTTTAAATTATTTTTATTATTTTCCAAAAAAAAATCCCTAAAAACATTACTCGATTTATTTATTCAAAATCATTACTTGAACGCCAATACAATTTATTACGTATGTTTGCTATGTATTTGTTATTTACTGATAAATAAATTAATTAACATCATATTGCGTATTTAATATCAATAAGTACCTTCGTTGTTTCATGTTATGTCTTTGATCACTCAATTAAGATAATCATGAATGGCTGACCAATCACCAGTGGGGACCCAAATAAATAACTTACATCTAGTCGGATTCCTCCGGACAGATTCATTTAGCACGTACGTGTAGATATCACGCACAATACCGCCGACAATATATCTCGCACGTTAAATGGACGCATCCAATTAAAGACTGAATACCATAGGGTCAATATATCTTTTGTAGTTGCCGTTGAACAAGTAGCTGCCAATTACACACAGATAATGGAAGCGATTCTGTTAAGTTTAGATGACCCACGTTGTATCATTTTATGGTAACATTATATTACCGATCACAAAACTAAACTCCATTTAATCAAATAAAATACACACTTAAAGATACATAAGGTAATGCCTTCGTAGTTTGAGAACACGTGTTCAACATGGTAAAATACCACTTTTTATCGGTATAAAAGTAATATTAACACAATAATACTAATTTGATGCTGAAATTCACAAGAAATAAGTTTGCTCGACTGATTTGCAATAAATTGCGATTGATTGAAAACATCCGGAGATACATTCAGAAATCTTATCTGGTTTTAATTATGTACAACCTGTTATGTTACAATGAACCTCGTGTCTATTTCTTAAAATCGCATTCAAATAATCGAATAAATGATGCCTTGTGAGTTCATCATATATTGTTTTTATTCTACAAAAATACAATTCGTGTAAACGGAAAAATAAATAGATATTCGAGATTCTTTTGTAGAAATATAGTATTATTGAAATGTATTTTTTTGCACTACGGTGTATAAAGTCAAACGTGGACCATTGATTATTTGTCAATAACGGACATCTTTTAACATGGTATATTGGCCTGAATAAGTGAGCCTTTTTAATCAAATGAAAATTTAATGGTAAAACCGTGGATTCAAAACTGTACCAAATACACAATCCGCGATGTATCTTTAAACAATTAATAGTTGTGGTCGATTATTTCTAATCTAAACTGTGTCATCTCATATTAATAAAGATAGATTATCAATTGTTTTATTATGCACTATACATGTTTGAACTACTTAATTATGTACTCAGTTTGTACGCAATGTGTACGTATATCTGCAAATCAGATTGTTTCTGTTTGTGGATGGAGTCAGTTCCACGTCTCATCAGTGTAAATGGTTCCAACAGAGTTAATAATCCGAGACAGATTGTGATTATACTCCAAACAAAATATTGGTGTTTAACAAATGGTTGCTAGATTTAACACGGCAATAAATTCTACGATTTTAACGAATGAAATACGAATCTTACGTAAGCTTGTACATTGTATGCGGAAATCGTTTCAACGCATTGTGGGTATATGATTTATAGACTTATATCCGGGCACGTCAGATGCTGAGCAAGATATCTCAGGATGCCATTATTTACAATATTCCCATGATGCATCAAGATCACATGCGCATGAAGGTGCTTTCATTGGGGTCGTTACGCACTTCCACGTAAACAAATGAAAATGTCGATGTGAGAGGAAAACTACAAACGCATTAAGTTCTCGTTATTGAAAACATTTCCCCAAACAGGGGCTATTTGGAAACTAGACTATGTAGAAAGTTTATTGTAAAACATTAAACGAACATTACCCAACCGCCTACATTGTGTAATCGACACAGAAAGTTACCAATCGTAATTACTCGGGCATTTCCGTAACTGAGAAGTAGTTCGGCTGTGCGGTTTCCGGTCACTACTTTTTCAACTATAGGTACTCGTTTTCAAGAATCATTCTCATAATTACAGACTGCCAAACGTGTTTATGGTAAGTAATTGATAAAACGGGCATCAACATTGAACGAGGAACAGGATGTTTCCACTGTTGGATTTCCAGGGTCAGCCATTATGCTGGAATGTTTTCCCGATGCACTTTTCTTTAGACATACACCGAGGTGTTCTGATTAAGAAAGTCACGTGCAGCGTAAATCTTAAGTCAATTACGTAATTGTGTTTCCCAGACCAAATAAAATAACAAAATTAGGATAGAATTTTTTTTTAAAGTATCATTTATTAAAACAATGATCTAATCATATGTGTAACCATAAGGGCCTTGTCGGCTTTACAACTGGCATAAAGTCTTTCAATTTTCGATGAATGAAGTCTATCATTTCTGGAATCTAATCAAAATGTCCACACCTCGCCGTAATAATTTAACAGGGCATTTTGATAACCCAGGATGCTCTCGTCAAAAACTCTGATCCTGAAAGTCTGTGAATCTGACTGTTCCAATATAAGCAAATATAACAAGCTGTCATGGTTTATAAAAGAGCCACACTTCGACATCTTCTTCACATTGGAGGCTTTTAAAGCAAATAAATCTGACAGAAAACTTTGGCAAGCATTGACATGTCTGCATTGTTACCCTCATAATCTTATGGACTTGGAGTCGCAAAGGTTGACATGAAAACGTCAGCGGCAAAGAAGAATTCCCTAAAATACAAAACAATTCCGAGTAGGGAGCATCTAATTGCTTAACCTACACTCTCACTTAGCTGATTACAGTCGGGGATGTTGTGACACGCGGAACAATGACATTGTCAAAGTGTTTGATCAAAACTTCTATACATTCTATAGAAACCGTCTTATAAGAACATACTTGTATAGTATCTACGACCAAGGATTCAATGCTTTTGAAATTCATTGAGGTCTTTTTTTCTAAAATCTGAACTTCATACAGGAATTGTAGCATATTAGTCTGCAAATTTTGTTTGTGCCTCATTTACTTGTGTTGCTTTCATTTTTTTGCCAAATGAAAAATCAGAGAGGAGAAGTCAAGGGAAATAAACACGTGGTTTGTAAATATCAGTCTTACGTAAATTTACGGATTTTGATTTTTTGAAAGCAACACTTTTTGGAAACTGAACGATTGTTCAACTTTCCATGGCCGTCATTCGTTCGGTGCGCGTGAATTCTTATACTGACCTAAGTCACGACTATGTTTATCTACATCCGCCATGCAATTGTTAAACTCGTTCTCGTTTCATGTTCCAGTGGAAGATATGTCTACACAAGTTCAGCTTCCACATGAGTACTTTCAGTACTTTGATTTTGTCCTATCGTTTCTGTCATGTTCTTTAATAAATACGCTCGTTAGTGAAGTAAAGATGTTTCAGATGACGCAGACAGTGTGTAAAACTATTTAACTACTATTCTAATTGACTCTATGACTAACCACAAACGGTATTTTGAAGTGGACAGTCCGTTTGAAATCTGGTTTGCAATTTATTTTAATTATATTCTGAAGTACTTATAAAATGAAGCGACTTTTAAGATGGGATACTGAACGGTAAATAAGAATTGGGTTCTCTTTCGAATGATGGTGTAGCTATATTAAATGTGCATGTATAGTCACTTTGCTGACAATCAAATCAAAGAATTTTTGACTACTTTGTTCTATTGTCGGGTTGGGGCTGGACTCTTTCCCTGTGTTATATGTATCAAATTTACCATAACACGAAGGTACATGAATGTGGCTTTAATCTAAATAGTGGTCTGCCCATTGAATATTTCGATAAATTAGAATGATTTTTTTTGGGTAAAATAGCAACAGAAATCATGTGTACACGAACGAACAAAATGCATGTTCCTCACCATGGTAATATCTGTGTATATATAAACACAACACTGAATTCGATTCCAGCCTTGAACAGGACAATATTCTCATGTCAGGATGCTGTCCAGCCAGCTTACCGCAGGTCAGTGGTTCTACACAGATGGGGCTTCACTGCCTAATGGCCCGGCATGGCTGCTGGTGTGAAGTTGATCTCCTGTAGAAAGTATACGTACAAGTGTGTCCACATGGGACTAGTGTAAAATAACATACTGGATTTACGAAATAAACTTAATCTGTTATATATCAAATAAAATACATGTATCTTTACTTTCATCATTCTTGTCTTCGCTTCAATTGATTTTATTTCAAGCCAAATTCACAGAGTCACGGACATTTTGGAACATCCCTTGAATTAGAGTATTGAGGTTGTAAAAAAACTATTTTATCATTGTTTTAGCATTTGTCACATAAATAGATTGTGAAATTGTATTTAAAATAACAGCGTTATATTTAACCGTCTACGATGATTTTTTTCTGATCATATGAATACAATGTATACACAGAATTTACTGAGATAAATTCGTCTCACAGAGAAGCATTGAGCCAACTATCTGGGAATAGAGTACAGCTTGGAGATATTTCTGAATTCCTTTTACTTCATGAAAAGAAATAAAAAGAATCTATACCCTTATTAATTCGTTCTTTGTTTTCGTTTATTAAATCAGAGGGACCCAATCAATTTGATTATATCGATAAATTAGATCAAATTTGTGCAGATTATGCCGTCAAAATCTCATTGAAAGGTGATAAATTTTCGGATCTGTATAATTTAGAATTCATTAATTTGAATAACTGTCATCGAAGAAATTGGTGCACCCAGCTTGCGTTGATGACAAGAAGAAAATGGTATTAACTTGAATAGCATGAAATTTAATTAGAAACCGATTTCAGACAATATTCTGAGATATTTAATGAATCTTGTTGTTAATAATCTACGTATTGATCAATTACTACAACAGCAGCAACAAACATCATCATTATCATCATCGTCGTCATTTTCTTCTTCTGGTTTCATCATCATCGTCAACATCATCATCATCATAACCATCACCATTCTTTTTCTTCTCCACCATCTGCAACACATTCTTTATCATCATCATCATCATCATCATCATCATCAACATCATCATTATTATTACCATCATAATTCTCTTCTCCATCATCATCAATAACATTATCTTCAACATTATTTTCAACAACATCATCAACCTCTTCACCATCATCTATAATATATTCCTTCCCATTATCATCAACAGTAGCAGCAGCAACAACAGTCACTGCTTTTATATTTCCGTGGCTTTGTTTGTACTCTATTTTTCGTAATCTCTGTTAAATAAGGGAAGTAACTGTGATAATTCCTGTTTGTACGTCGTACGTGAGTTATCTTGCGTTCGATAATCGTTAAATACGAAAGTTTCTGTTTGTTTTCGTTATAAGGATCGAAGTCCCGTTAAATAAATGAAACGTTAGAGAACGTACTTTAAAGTCAATTATCATAATAATTATTATTACACGAATTTTTATAGTTTACAAGTGGAAACAAAGAACAAACAGAACGAGGTAACTTTAAGTGGATTTTGCTCAACGTCTCACCAAAAGCCTGAGTCATTTGATGTCTTTCTAATCTGTGGTGGAGGAAGACTCAATGTATAAGCTTGAGTAGAACCACTGACCATCTCTTAACTAGCTAGATACTTTCCTCACATGTAAATTCGTCCGGTCCAGTGTAGGATTCGATCTCGTTACGTTATTATGAAGGTGTCATTACAAAAGGGATCATTAATAAGTGTTGTTTTTTATGTCTGTACATGTTTGCCATTTGGAGACAAATCAACTATAGCTTGTTTAAACGGAAATCGAACCATATGAATAATTTGTAAAATATATACTTTGTACGCGAACCTACAACATGCGACGTCGATATTTTAATCCGTTAATCATATCCAAGACAAAAACTTAAATTAAATAAGATTTATATTTCTGAAAAAAAGTTCTGTAATGAAAAAGCTGTGCTTCTCTTACAGTGAAGGATATGCGACAGTCTAGTGAGTGGTACGTAAGTACTAGTTCTAGTACTTTTAGCCAGTCTTTATTATGACTGTGTCATTATCATGTTTAATGATATCACACCACAGAAGTTGTTTTCAGCAATATTGTACAGCTCATGTGATTGGACAAGAAACCAGTCAATAAGAAGGCTCCATCACAAATGTTTCAAGCATTTAGAGAAAAAAGAACTAACTTCATTGCCACACTGAGGTAACGGCATAGTTCGTTTTTGCGTATTTATTCGTTTGTTGCTTTTAATTCAACCCGGCAGCACATAATTTACTTTTATTCCACGAAATTTGACCGCATTTTTTTTAGAAAGAACAATTAAAACAAACTCAGCAGAATTGTGTAATACTACATGAACAGGATTTCTTCCTGGTTAAAATTATGTATATATAACCAGACAGTATCTTGCTAAGATTATACTCAACTGAGGTAGCTTGAAGTAAGTACTCAATTTGCATTATTTTATTTATTTAGTTTCACGTTGTATTTGAGTATATATTTTTTTTGCTTTTATTTAGATGTACGTCAAACATTGCAGTATTTTTATTGTCAATTTTAATTTTCTTTTCTACTTTATTTTGTAGCGTATAAAATTATGTAAGTTAAGGATTTTTTATGCGAAAAACCATGCTGTTGTTAATTATAAAGGGAGGTTGTTGCCCAAGAGAGGGCTGCTCTGGAGAGGTTGTACTGTATTTGATAAAATACTCACATGATCATATTTTGAGATGCTTGTGACATTAAGTGGTGCTACTTGTACTTGGACACGTGTCAAGCGTGTAAGAATTAACCTCATTCGCAGTCCAATGATGCTATATATGTTTATATCATTTATAATTTATTTGTGTAATATACGAAAGGAATATAGCTACATTTTAACATTTTATTTAACATTTATTTTCATTTTTTGTGTGTGTTTAGTGTACTAGTATTGGAATCCGAGTCTATATAATGAATTATCTATCTCTGCTGTGATCATTACAAGTTATGTACTTCCGGAGATCAACTCAGATGTTTTATTATCACTACGTGAATTATCATTATTTTTATATAGGCGCTGTCATGTATTAACTATTAACCGAATGATATACAAAATAAACTAACAAATTATTGGAATTACCAATGAACAATTAAAAAAAGTGTTGCGTGTGAAAGATTTGTAAATGGTTCTTGTAATACAAACGTGTGTGATATAACATATATTCACTTTACCCAAAATACATTTTCATGCAAGACATTATACAATCTGATAATATAGATTTTTGATACATTTTTTCCTGTATTTTTTGTACATTTTCACAATACATTTGTTTCAGATATTTTTTTTTGCGATTTGACATGGACATGAATTGGTGTTTTTATTCACAGGTAAACTCGTTGACGAAAATCAAAACTAATCATGAAGGTTACGATAGCGACACTTATATGCTCTCTCGTGTTACTGGTCACTCTCCAGGGGACAGATGGTCAAAACTTATTCAGACGTGGATATAATTACGGACGTGATTTTGCAGGTGGGGCACGTGATATGTGGCGCGCATACAGGTGAGTTAAGTACCATTTTGAACACTGCATAACATATTTTCTCGTGTAATATTTACACTAAAATTTAAACGCAGTTAAAGCGAATTCCTGGGGATCCTTTTACTTCTTTATCATATTCCCTGTATCCATAGCAAGGAAATAAACTTATGAACTTTACTGTATCATTGTTGGTTACAATATCTGAGTTCACTATAATTGCGTTTTATCGTATTTTTCGACTTCTTTAATGCACGAGCAATATCTTCGGTTACGCGATGTATCAGTAACAATCGTTTAATCTGAAAATCGCTGCAAAGACAAGAATGAATGCATCGTCAAAATGTTTAGTTCGGTTTGAAAAAACGTATTTTAATTATTTAGAACAAATTAGAATAAAGACAATCTGTCAATTAAGGCCATATTTGGTCTTTCCTTCGTTCACAGGTTTGACTGTACATGAAAATTACATGTACACTTTCGTCGTCAACCTTTGAGTTCATTATTGTCCTGCAAACTTGCAGTAATTCCATTGTTTGACTTCAGAGATATGTGGAGAGCTAACACCATTGGAGCGGACAGGTACTTCCATGCTCGAGGAAACCACGATGCCGCTAGTAGAGGTACCGGTGGCCGTCACGCAGCTGCTTTGCTCAGGTATACAGTCTGAGACCCATTTAATCATGTACATACTATATATACTGGAATATCATTATAATTACATGTATATTACATTGTAATTGCCATCAACGTGCTATGAATTGAGTGTAGTAACCAATCACGTGAGGGATTCAAAATATGTATGTGGTGGTAGAACCAACCAAATACTAGTACAAAAGATATAAGTGTTGAAATAGTTAGCATACCTTCAAAAGATGGCACTAAACTAAAAGACTGACAGGAAATAGCATGACAAACTTGCACGTAACGTCCGTACAAGGTCCCAGTAGATTTTATAATAGGTGGGTAAAAATACTTAATATATACATACATAAAATTAGATTAAAATTTAATTACAGCGAAGCCCGAGAGGCGTGGCAAGGAAGTGTTAGTGGACGAGGACATGAAGACACTGCGGCGGATCAGGAAGCTAACCGCTGGGGTCGTAACGGTGGTGACCCCGACAGATACAGACCACGTGGTTTAGATGAGAGGTATTAAGAGGACAGACCTCTAAATAAACAAGATGTTCAACGTGAATTGATGACGACCTTTTTATACTAAATGCTTCTCTTTGTATAATCGTTCTTTCTTCAACTGTATGGGTGATTTTTTCTAAATACATGTATATACATTTTTTGTACTTTACATGTATCTGTATACATGTACTTGAATAGGCATTCTGCATTAAACCTTTCTAAAATGAAACATGTTGTGTGTTTGTTGTTTATACCAAAATTGATACGAAACTTACAAAAAAAGTTATCGAAAAAAAACGCACACTCAAACCAGATAACAATTAAAGTTTGACATGAAAATGTAAAATGTACTTGAATATATAAGACAAGTATATGTGCACTCAATGTTGATCTAAACGTGTATTACATGTACTTAGTTAATAATAAATGAAACAGACATTTCAAAACGTTTCTCAATCAAAACTGCTTAAATTTGAAACTATACTGTTATGTGTTCAAATCCAGTAGAAAATAATCAAGCAAACTTGAAGTATTGAAAGTATGTCGGCATGGACACTGATTGTGACACCCGTGTCATCTATTAAGATACATGTACAACTTTTACTACTATATGATATATTGACTTAATATTGGTTGAGTACTCGATATCACTTTAATAGATAAACCAAGAAACTTAGTAAAGGAACTTCGGCCTCCTTGGTCGAGCAACTATGGTCTCTGGCTGGCAATTACTATATATCCACTCATCATGGTGCAGTGAGTTCGAATCCAACCCAGAACCAAATTTCACTTTGATCTATATAAACTTTGAACGACACACACAGGGAAAAGAAGAAATATCAGTATGAAACATGTGATGGTAGAAAAAAAGCGAAACAAAATATATAAGAAATGTAGCCTACGTTCAATCAATATAGTTAATTAAAGACAAGAAAGCAGACACAATAAACTGGTATACATGGCAAATCGTAGACAATGAAAGGGTTTCTAGGACCAACCGCAAACTAGAAATAAATTACATAGGCCTGAATGAAATATGTTGTTGCTAAATGAGGATTGGGGGCCAATTAAAGTATCTCGATCTTTCTCTATCGGCATATGATATGGTGATTGACTATAAGCTAGGCTGTAAATATATGCTTTGAATCAGGGACACTATATTGTAATTGATATAGTGTCCCTGGTTGAATTTGTCTTATTAACTTAAATATTACTGTGTGTTTGTATTGCGTATGTATTCTACCCGAAATTCTGAGGAAAAGGGCACCCACTTTCTCACTTGTTTACCTTTTAAGAGCCAAAAATCCCCGACCTACTAGTTTTTTCGGCTTTTGAAAGCGTAAGCAATCCTATTTTTTAATGAGCATGCATGCAACCAAAAACAAATGTATCTTTAAGTCTCGATCACATCATCACATGTACTGGTAGGGCTCGAGTCCCAGCACATATATATTTATTATAGGACCTTTCTATTTGATTAACCCTGCTTATGTATATATATACATTCTTACGTCCAGTTCTTTTCAAAAGATAATATCAACTAGGCTTTCTTATTTCTTTTGAAATGGAGCTTGATATAACACTGAGACGTATTATTGACGACAAGAAATTTCCCAGTCACGATACAGTAAAGGGGCGTAATCGGAACTTTTCGTTCATTTCTTTTTTATAGATAACCTACCTTTGAGGTAGATTCGTACATCTCACGAGAATTGACGAGAGAACAGAAAGTCGTTCAACAACAAAAATAATAAAAGTACAGGGTAGTTTTCAGAATCATGTGATTATCAATCATTAATTCGATCAGGGAAAACAATGAATTCGATACGGAAGTGGCTTTATAAGCCAAAGGTACGTTTTCTAAGTTGGAATTTCCAATGGAAGATTTGACTTCTATTTTCTTTTTCCACGGTCTTCGTTGTTCCTGTTTTGGTAGAATTGTGATTCATCACGTCTTTTTCTTTGTTTTGAGAAATGCTTATTGAAAATGTACAAAAAATAAATAGCAACATTAGCCATTATTACTGCCTTCTACACCCGCTCTGTCTTAACGCATGTCTGTGACGACTTTATTTATACATGGTAAAGAATTGTTAATGTTAGCTGAATGACAGCAAAACATGTGTGATGTAACTGTCAGTAGAAACCATACACAAGAAAGCACCTGTTTGACCTCATTTCTTTGTTTAAGCTTAAATAGTGTACATATGTCAATGAACTATTTATGGATCAGAGTACTTGTACAGTTGAAAATATAACTGACCACAATATATTGAGTCTTTTGACAAATAGCTTGTGTTGAAGTTGAACATGAGGACTCAGAATTTTACTGACCTGATCAAAGGTTACAATGGTACTCGTTGAGAATTGACCAATTGCCACCTGTCAATCAAACTAATCGATTTTCCAATCAAACATTGTTTTTGTCACCCACACCCCGAGCAAGGCTTATTGCTGCTTTCCTTCGACAAGCTGTCAGACTCGGAGGTTATCTGATACGCTATGTAGAAGCTTGAAGTTTGACTAAAAGTGATTGAATAAACCATTTTAAATGGTCAAAACATGTAAGTGGGATCCATGCAACTCAGACTGAGAGTCAGACAATCACGATAAAGATCGTCTGGAAGGAGATTTATTCTGGTCATCTGTATACAGCTAGTCTAACTCTTTACCTGTCATAAAATGCTTGACAGTGCAAGTCTGCAATCATACAACCGTTCAATCCTCATAAACAATTCTTCTTCTTTTCAAAAGACATAAAAATACTCTAAATAACAATAAAACAATACATCTACTCAATACTGATCATTATTTATTGAAAGACAGTCAGTGCAAAACAGTCCAAAAATGTGTCAGTCAATGTTTGACTTTAGAACGATGCTTACATTATTAACCATTAGTGATACGAATGATACTAAATTTTCGACGTCCTTTATAAACATTTTCCTTCATTTTACAGAAGTCTGATGAATCCTATTTAGCTCAGTTTTACTTCGCGGATGAAGAGCTGAATCTAGTAGCTGCTGAATTAGACAGCTTCGATGGTCGTAAAGATCCAGAAAGATGTACAATGCTAGTGAATCAGTTACGTATATGTCAGGACAGAGTGTTGACTATAATTCAGAAGATTATGGATGAGGTCATCATTGAACAAAGAGCTAACAGAGATTTCCGTGTTAAATTTCCTGATGATGTTCTTCAAGATAGTTTATCTGGACAGTTGTGGTTTGGTGCTGAGGTAATTAAGGCCATCCTATAAATTTGTCTGCTGTTTTCAATAAGTCCCAATCAAAAATTGTGTTAAGCAGTTCTGAATTAGAATGTTTTCGTAAAGTTCAATCTATTCCCACTTTTAGTTTCAGTACAAGCATATTATTATGTTTTCCCTTAAGACTGTCTATCATGTGTGGGATGGGGAGGTGGCAGTCAGTACTAACTACTACAATATATTGAATTATTGATATGAAATATTTTTATTTTTGCATCAGACAATTGAATAAATTTTATCTGATATGATGAGAGCTGCTTGCTAGCTCTGTCACTACTCTGGCACAGCACTCTCAGTCTGATTGTTAATTATTTTGTGTCCATATGTAGAAATTTTAGTATACACTGAGGAAGTTAGACTTTCAAAGATTCTACCACATCTCCAGATATTCTGGGTTACCAGCCCTAACTATACAAGATAATGAGTGAATACATTAATCAAAGCAACCTTTTTGGACTCTCCAAATTAATCTCGTGTTCAGGACCTGGAATGTTAAATATCCATTCCACTCTAGCCCACTTGTTGTATGAAATCATAGCATACTTCATTTAAAATGCTTTATTATCAACATTAGTGATCATTGAGAAAAGTGGTATGGCAAGATTTGCTTTAAGACAGCATGATAAGTTCATATTGTTTGGTCCATGTGTTCAAACTTTTTAACAAAGTTTATATTTTACATATAGTGTCTAGCTGCTGGTTCTAGTATTTTGAATCGAGAAGTAGAGAGCGCCAGCATGAGACCACTAGCAAGAGCTCTAACCAAGAACTTAGATAGTTTGAGGGGTATTTTAAGAGAGCAGTGTCTACGTAGCTGTATTGAATATACTGATAGGGTATGTTAATGTTACAATTTACCTGTAGAATTAATATCACATCCAAAATGAATCCCATGACTAAAATAAATATTTAACAATGACTCAAATGTACAGCGCATGTGTCTGTAATGTTTTCAAGGAACTGAATTCTCTAATTGTTTTCAATAATTTTTCAACCGGTTCATTACTTAAAGGTAAAGACAAAGTATTTGAAGCTATTAAGCCATCATTTGTAATGTTTAGTACCATATCTTTAACAAATGTTTTCTTGATTTTGGATATATTTTCTCTTTGAAATAAAAAATACTCTGATATTTAGTTTGACACTATGTAAAGATATAATATTCCTATTATTAATATTCTGTTTTAGATCAGAGAGGCGCTTGTGATATTTGATAAACTGTTTGCTGAATTTGAACTGAGGTAAGCATTTAAACAATGACAAAATAATAATCTTTGACTAGAATCTTTTTGTCTTTAAAATTGAGATTTGGGTATAGTGTGATAAACATGGTTTTCCCTCATGCAAGCTGAAATTCTTCAACGAAACTTATTAGAAAATAGTAGGTGCATTCCTACTCTAGTATGTATCTAATTTGCTTGTTTCATTATGTATTTTCAGCTATGTAAGCGCTATGGTGCCAGTTAAAACTATGAAGGAATATGATTTATTACAAGAAGTCACAGTACTATTCTCTGAAACTGTTCAAAGGTACGAACTAATTTAATGTCTGTCTGTTGAAATTACCAAACTCCAGACTAATACTAGTAGAGGCATAGCCAGCAATACGCACATACCCACATGTGTAACATTAGTTGAAATGTAAAAATATAAATCTTACCAAAATGGCATCTTAATCGAAAGGTAAAGGGGTTAGACCTTATCTGTAGTGTTGCAGGGTTAACCACCTGTGACCTTTCCCCTTAATGGCGTATCTTTCAATCAAAGCCAGCTACGTCTCAGGGAAGCAAGCTTAAGTATTAAGAAGTTACTGTATGTGTTTGTTAACATTTATTATGTTGATATTTAATGAAAATAATAACATTCCAAAGCTTAATTCAAATTGATTGTAATTTTTTATTCTTGTTTAATGTTATAGATATTTTAAGTTTTTAAACTGAAATAATGCCCCTGGTTTATAATTTTGATAAGAAGACAATTATGTTTGATGGTATTACTTGATACTGAAATATATGTTTCTGTTTTGTTTTCAGGGCATTAAGAGAAACTTTACTTTCACAAGATATGATAGATTATTGTGATCCAGCTTTAATGTTTACCATTCCAAGACTAGCTATTGTATGGTAAGATGATAGTAATTATTTAAGGAGAGTCATCAAAATTAGTCAAGTCAAGTCTTGATAGACAGAAAGGATTTGCTGCGGCAAAACTTATCCTTATATCAGCGACCTCTGTATACTTCTCAGTCTTTGACTAATACTTCATCAGATTGCTTTAAATAGGTTTTGAACTACTACATGATGGGTCAAGTGGTCAGGTGCCGTGGCCATGCTCTCTAACTTGAGTTCAAATCTCATATCTGTTTAATAATTCTATTTTAGAATGCTTTCTGGTTGTTTTTGGCACTATGACATTAATTTCCTCCACTTTGATAATTTTTCCAATCACACCCCTGATAATGTTTGTACCAATGTATGTATTATTTGATATTTTAGTTTAGTTATCTGTAAAACCACAATTTGCAGTTGATTCGGTTGATTTGATTGTTGAGATTGGAAGTAACCTTTATGTATTCATGTGAATGTGTTCATTATTTCAGTGGGTTATTAGTGTATCCAGATGGTCCATTAAATCCGGATAAAGAACCGACATCAATGACTGAAATGTACAGACCTTTCCAAACATTACTTCACAAAATCAGGTTGGTTTTGTCATCTACGGTTGGCTTATAAATTTTCTAGTGATTGAATAAAATTAAAAAAACAACTGAACAATAAATTTTGATTTCAGCCAGGTCTCTTTGAACTTGGATTCTCTCTCTAATTTTATAGATTCAAAAAAAATATAAATGCCAACTCACAGAGTTGCAAATCGTTTTTTAATCTATTGGTAAAATATATGATGATTTATCATATTCTGAAATTGAAAAACATGTAAATAGAATGATAATTTAAATTTGATGTTCTATGTGCAACTTTCAGGGAACTATTGTACACTTTGAGCACATCTGAATTATCACTGCTTGAAAAATCTCTGTGTAGCTCCGAAGAACCTGATGGTCCAACTTCCACATCAGTAGGCAGCCAATCAGACACCTTGTTACAAGTCGACCAAGGCTTTCATGAAGTGGTTGCACCAATAGATACGATTGGTTCTACTATATTTGTTAACTCACCAACCAATGGTAGTCCTGTGACGCCTGTCAATCTAGAACCACTGGATGACCAGTTTAGTCAGTTATCACCAACTTCAACAATTGTTGAAGATTTAAGTCATTCAGACACGGAGGAGAGTTGTATAAATTTAAATAAATCAGAGAGCCAGGATTCAGGACTTCAAAGTGAGATCGTAAGTACATCGGATACTGTTTTATCTGATTGCCCAGCTCTTGTTTCCCATGACGGTGATGTTGCTTCAGGGAGTACTAGAGCTGTAAGTGATAAAACAGTGGATGAACCAGAAACCAAAGATATTGACTTAAGTGAAACAAATAATATGGTCGCTCAAAGTGGTCACCCAAGTGATAAAACTGTTACTGATAATCAATTAAAAACTATAGAAAATGATGCTGGTGATGAACCAATAAAGAGTAGTTGCCATGACAACACTAATGATGTTGATATCAAACAATTATGTAGAGATATAGTGGATGAGATTATTATAAATGCTGTGCATTTTACTGAAGGTGCTTGTGATCAGAAAGAAGATGGTGATAAGGATGTCAATGAAATTGATGATAAAGTAGGTGAGGTTAATGACCATAGTACTGTAGCTAACAATGATCAGACTGCAGTGTCTCGGCAATATAGTTGGCAATACAATGTTCAGTTCGCACTACCGCAGATTTCCCTCGGCGATTCAGAGACTGCAGACAGGCAATCATCCGGATCATTCTCAAGTGACAGTACAATATCTGAAAACACCGGTCAACCGTCGGAAAGTGTGTCCGAATTTGTGATTGAAACACTTGCTAATATGAATCTTGCACCCCAAAGGAGAGAAAATTTGGAACCTACTAGACAAGTACATGCTGAAGAAAATTGTAATTGTTCAACGAGTGAACATGCACCATCTACATCTCACAGCTCTCAACCGTTGCCTTACAATACCCGAGCCTCTGCTTTAAATAAATCTAAACGAACAGATAATCATGTGAAGTCACGTTTAAGTAAGACTGCAAATGCTCACCAAAGTACCTTGGGTAGACCATCTAGTGGTAACTGTGGTGTACGTAAAACTAAACAGGACAAACGCGATTCAGTTGAAAATATCACATGTGAAGTAGGATCAACTAATGTTAAGGAAACTAAAACTGAGTCCAGTTCACAAAATTCTCAGAATGATGAGACCTCTAGTTGTTCTAGCAGCTGTAGTATGGATTGTGATTGTGAAACTCAATGGTAAGATGGAGTTTATGTATATATGCAGGGCTTTTTTTCCTTCTATAGCAGGGACCGTTAATAGGCGTCTTCCCCTCAGGAAAATTCTTTAAAATCATGCAGTTTACATCAAGTTTTTTCATCCCCTTTTGCAAAAATTATGCTTTATTTTTTTCCAAATTTAAATATACGGCCCCTACCTGTGAAAAATGCCCTGATATGCTTCCTCTTGTATCAAAATCAATTAATTATGTACACACTTAGTTAGGCTGCAATTTTTAATGTCGCCATATTGATAAATTGGGGTTATATTGTTTTTGGCCTGTCTGTTTGTTTGTACCAAACTTTGCCTATAAAATCAAAACACTTCAATCTTCACAGTCATCAAACTTCATATGTTCTTACATTACCTGTGCATTTTAAGGTCAGTAGGTCAAGGTCACCCAGAGGGGGCATTTTGTTTTAAGAACACGTCTTGTTTTCAACTTTGTATTTGTGTTTAAGTTAGAAAAATGATATTGCTTGCTGTTGCCAGAGGGACCCAAGTTTTAGCACCAAGTCTAAACTTTGAACTTTCTTAATTAAATGAAAACAATTACAAATGTAAGTACAAAATCATAAGGGTATGATTCAAGCTTCATAATCAATAAAAAAATGTTTAGGATAAAAAAAGTTTTTTACCTCCTTTTCCTGCGTGATTGTAAATATTTCTTGCCTGATATAATCTAAGTTAAAACATATTTTTGTTGTGGCTGCAGTTGTTGCTTGGATAGTGAGACAAGCTCGTGTACGTCTGATAATAATGATGATGAAGAGATAGCACTTGCCCTACATGCAGCAGAAATAGCTTCCATGAATGAAGCTCGCTCAAGATTTAGAAACAGTGATGACCTTATACATCGTTTATTTGTGTGTATAGCTGGTGAGTACAAAATATGAAGTTGTAAAACTCACAATATATGTTGACTTAACTTCTCACAAAATATCAAAGTAAATTTACTGGACATAATTATTATGGTTCAGGAATGCTCTTACTGTCATCAAACCTAGTCGAAATTTCGTTGCAGAATTGATATATTTTATTAAATATACAGTCAGTGTTTGAACTATATTTTTAAAGCAGTAGCCCGAGCTATATGGTAACTATTGAAAATAGAAAATTTATCACTGGCCAGAATATACAATTTTGAGACAGTTCACTAGCTTGAATTCAGAATAGAAATTAACTAGCCCCAGACTGTGGGCTCGTGGGTTAGTGTGAAGACTGGTACAATATTCATTTGGAAATGTATAGTACAACTGCGCCAGACAGAACTTAAATTGAATCACACAAGTAATTTTGGCATATTCTTATCATAATTATACCCTCGCAAACGATGTTTGAAAGTGGGTATATTGTAGTCACTCTGTCGGTAGGTCGTTCGTTGGTCGGTCTGTCCCCATAAAGTTTGTGGAGCAAACTACTTCCTCATTTTTTTTAAAGCCATTGCAATGAAACTTGAAATATGTTATCACCATCATGTGTAGATGTGCAAGACACAATTTTCATGTGCAGCGATTCACTCATTGCAGAGTTATATCCCCTTGAACATAGCCGTATAGTGTACTATTGCAGTATTAGTGTCAAAGTGGCGGCGGGGGTATTAGTCACCTCTGTGATAATTTTGGTTCATTATATCAGTTATTGCTGTATTAGTGATAATTTAGTTAAAACTTGGTATTATTTCAGGTGTTGCTGATCAGCTGCAGACAAATTATGCAAGTGATTTAAGACATATCCTTAAATGTGTGTTTGAAATGAACGCCTCCCTCACCCCTGACAACGAAGATATTCCACCGTCTGATGAAGTGGTTGATGATGGTGAAAGCCAAACTGAAGTGAGTGTTGATGATGGTAGTGTCTCTGACCTGTCTGGTGTTAATGATTCCCAGGTAGTCACCGAATCATCTTCATCAGCAAGCCAAAGACGTATATCTGATGAAACACATGATAACTCATCACCTCATACCCCACCGCCAGCAACATCAAGACGGATATTTGATGGTATTTGATTTTAATAAATTTGTTAAAAAAAGTTCATAATATTCAAATAAAAAAGCTTTCTCCAAAATGCATAACATTTAACTTTACCTTGCGATAATTTTGTTCCTACCTGTTATTTTAAACGTAAGCATTTATTGTAGATGATAATTGAGAAATATATTTATTATCATTTACAAAAAAGATTCAGTTTTGATCAATGACTGGCTTCTTAGCTTTGTAAACTTCTTTGTATGCTTCTGAAGTGAAATTTATGTAATAAAAAACCCTAAACTGCAAAATTAATGTTTATCACTATTTTAACTTTACCATATTGAAGAAACTAAAATAAAATAGTAAGGTTTAATGTTGCAGATAATTACAATGCTCTGTGATAATTACACAAAAACAAGTATTAAAATTATTTTATATCTGTCTGAGCTAATGCTTGTCAAGGACTACAAATGTTTGATTGCTAAAAGTTATACAAATATTTCTGTGTTTATTTAGAACCTCCTGAATGGGTTCCTGATAAAGAAGTGGAGAGATGTACTGCTTGTAAAACACCATTCACGTTTGTAAGGAGACGACATCATTGTAGAAACTGTGGGAAGGTAACTAAGATAACAGCTTTTACATTCCAACCTCTCTACAACAGCCACAAATAGGAAGGACAAAAGTGTCTGTTGTAAGGAGGTGATTGTTGTTGAGAGAGTAAAATAGAGTTAAACTTCAGTTTGGGTTGCTAGTATACTGGCTGTAAAATAGAAAGGTGAATGTTGTTGAGAGAGTAAAAATAAAGTAAAACATCAATTTGGGTTGCTAGTATACTGGCTGTAACAGAGAGGTGACTGTTGTTGAGAGAGTGAAAATAGAATAAAACATCAATTTGGGTTGCTAGTATATTGGCTGTAACAGGGAGGTGGCTATTGTTGAGAGAGTGAAAATAGAATAAAACATCAATTTGGGTTGCTAGTATACTGGCTGTAACAGAGAGGTGGCTGTTGTTGAGAGAGTGAAAATAGAATAAAACCTCAATTTTGGTTGCTAGTATACTGGCTGTAACAGAGAGGTGACTGTTGTTGAGAGAGTGAAAATAGAATAAAACCTCAATTTGGGTTGCTAGTATATTGGCTGTAACAGGGAGGTGGCTGTTGTTGAGAGAGTGAAAATAGAGTAAAACATCAATGTGGGTTGCTAGTGAACTGGCTGTAACAGGGAGGTGGCTGTTGTTCTGAGGTCACGGTTCATGGAAGTTACACTGTATTGTCAGGGTGTATTTAAAAAAATCTTGATTAGCTATATATGAATATCGGTCAAGAGCTCTGTACACATTGGATTGTTAAACTGTGATAATGATTTAACTGTACAAATATTGATAATGACGCAATTAATCAATATGTGTCAGGTTACCGTAGTTAGATACAGTTTTTTTCAGGGAGTCAGCTGTGGAATGTAATTGATGCTTATAATTGTAATGACAGGGCAGTTTTACTTGGCACTTATTTTATGTCATTCACACATTTTCTAATCTGAGTTGAATTAAACATTCATAGATATGATAGGTTTTAAGCAGATTCTAGTAACTGAAATCATTTCCATGTTTCTTGGCATCAAGGTTGTTTTAGGTCTGCTGCAATTTATTTTTGATTTTATCCTTTTGATATATCAATATTACACAAAAATTGATTGGCTAATTCTATCTCTTTTGTCCAATGAACACCAATTGTACATAACTAGTTTGGAGTATCAATTTCTTATGGATTTCAGAGTAAAAGATCATAAATTTGTGTTTTTTTCTCAATGTTACTGTCATTTTCAGGAATTTTTGGGACAATTTAATTGCTGAAATTCAGTCATATTCCCAATTGAAAATAGTATCTTTTTTCCCAATTCACAGACAAAGTTTCCCAATCCCCCCCAAAATTTGTTTTTAATTATATAAGTTCATTAACATCACTATTGGTTGTGAATACCTAATTCCACTACTGTTCTAAGGGAGAATAAGTAGAATAAGTTGAACATTGCAAAATTGTAGTTATACATTTTTTCCCAATTTCGGTTAAAACACCACAAAGATTCTCAATCCCAAGACTATGGATCACGTCTGCGTGTGTGAAATTTATATATAAATTTTTTTCACTTTCAGATAAACCCCGTTTATTTTTATTTAATTTTTGTTTTTCAGATTTTCTGTGGAAAATGTTCTTCCACTACAGTGCCTCTTCCTCACTACGGCCATCAGAGACCGGTACGAGTCTGTCATCGGTGTTTTCTCTATCAGGTCTCACATTTTACAGTATCCAGGGACTTCTAAAAGCCGCCATTCTTCTATTCAGTTTTTTCATTGTTAATCAAACTTTGCATACTAGTTACCTCCCTTTGTAGTCGGAATAAATCTCGTGTCATCACAAATATTTAAATATTCATATTGCTTTTTTTTCATTTTTGTTTCGCTAAAAACTGATTAATTATACTTGCAAAATAAGAAACGAGAAATTTTATTAAAAATAATTCAAGAAATGATCGATAACACTCATTTGACATTTTCTATCACATGTGTGTACTTTTATGGTATATACAAGGGAGGTAAACAGTGTACAGAGTTTATTTGTTATTATCTCCCTTGGTTGCTCATATTTTTATTATCACCACTCTCAGCTTAGTTTTTAAGTTTTCATATTATGTCCTTGTTATAATGAACAGCCTAGTACTTCAATTTGTAACATCCGCTGTTCTCATTAATTGTTATGGAAATGCTTTGAATTTCTCATTCATTCATATAGTTTTTCTCATTTTTAAGTTCATGTGGTCTTTTTTCTTGATTTCTATTTATCCTCTTAAACATGTAAAGACATGTTTTCACAAAGGTTTCTTACTCATTCAATGCTTTCTACTACATCAGCAAATTTTTGTATCAAAAAGTTATTTTTATAAAGATATTTTTTTCTAAATCATTGAGGCATTTAGGTAGTCGATATTTTACTCCACAAACCTTTATTATTATCCAAGATAACTGAGGCATTCGTTGTTAATATACTGATTTTTGCTACACTTGTATCATTCTAAATTGTGTATTTTTTATCACCCTATAATCAGAATGCTTTAAGTTTAAATATTAGTAACTCTCTGTTTTTGAAGACTATTGTTGAATTAATGTATTAGACTTGAAATTCTGTACGGATAAAGTAACTTGTGCATGAGTTTCTAGTATAGGGCGTTGTGCATTTTTTGGGTTAGTGTTAATTTTTTTTGTGATATTGATAAACTGATTTCCTGTGATACTCTTGCGTTATAATGAACTTGTTTGAATATAAGGCCATCCTTAGATAATATTTTGTTTGTTGTGACGCTACCTACTCACCAAAAAGGCCTCTACCAAACTTTTTTTGTTTCTCAAGTAAATTTCTTATATCCCCGCAAACAAAGTTTGAGAGGGGGTATATTGGAGTCACTCTGTCGGTCGGTCAGTCTGCATAAAATTTGTGGGGCGAACTACTTCCACATTTTTATGCTCTTGCAGTGAAACTTAAAATATGTTATCACCATCAAGTGTAGATTTGCAAGACACAATGTTCATGCCCAGCGATTCACTCATTGCAGAGTTATGGCCCCTTGAACTTAGCCATATAGTGTACTATTGCAGTATTAGTGTCAAAGCGACGGCTGGGGTATTAGTCACCTTTGTGACAGCTCTAGTTTTATTTAAAGTAAAAAAATAGCATTTTGACATGTATTTTGGGTTCAATATATAACCTGAACTGTAAAAAAAACATTTCCTACCTATCTGCCTACCCTAAGAAAACTGCAAACAAGCATTTTTTAAGGATGGCCTGGTGTTAGCCAAACTATGATTTACAGTTTGTATGAAATATGCATTTTTGTTGATTGTAGAGTTTTTTGTTGCCACTGTTTTATCCCATTATTAGACACTTCTAATGAACTGCACTTTGATTTAGTAGATATTGTCTTAAGACATTTTATTCTAAATAAATATGTCTTTAATTTTGTAATACAAATAAACTATCAAAAATATTCTTAATTTAGTTATAAGAAAACATAAAAATCTAATTACTTTAGCTGTCGTATTTAAATAAAGGAATGAAGTTGACTTTATTTATTTGAGATGTTCAATAGATATATTTTCTAAAGTTTATTTTGTGTCTTCAGTTATTATCTGTAAATAAAGAAATGTTGCTTTTGAAGCTTTAAATTATATAATCATGACGTTAACTGACCAAATAAGGTTATTTATCTATTATGTATTGGTTACTTCAACTTTTATATATATACAAAAATACTATAAAAAAACAAGTGTGTACCTGTTGAAATATTGACGGTTGCTGTTCTTTTTTGAAAAAAAAAAAACAACATTTTTCTTTCTTTTTCAAGCTTATAGAAACTTATTTTGCATCATTTTCTTGTGTTTTATTTTGCTTTTGTTGTTTTAGTCTATATAAACAAACTCTGGTTGAACTTCTAAAATTTTTCACTTAAGCTTACTCAAGGTCCAGGGCTGTACTTACATGGGTCTTTGCTTTCAATGCTTCACTCAAAATACGTTTATTTAATGTTATTGTTCATCCTATATCCTGTGGTATAACTATCTCAATAATTGAAAATGATCATTCTAAAAATTTCTTAAATCTTGAATTGGCTTCAAATCTAATTTTAGGCTAGTTGTTTCGTGACTGACTTAGTTTAAGTTTGTTTATTGTTGTAGTTAGTTGATGTTGATTTTTTAGTAATTAAAAATCAAAGAAATTGTTAAGAATACATACTGGTTATGTATTCAAAACTAGTTTTCTGAATTACTCGAAAACAAAACTGCTTTCATGTAACAAATCTTTATTGTTTGTTAATTAATTATGCACTAAGGGCTATTTTTCTTGCCTCTTTTCTGATGCCAGAGATTGTTAGATTGTTATTTGATAGTATCATATTTTATGTGCTATATCTGGACTGATGTGGTTTAGTTATTACAGTAAGCTAAATGGTTCTAGTACCAAATAATATAATTTAAAAAAAGCAATATGTATGCTCTAAGCTTTTGACAATTTACTCAATTAGTGCGCTGGTTGCTTTTATATTATAAGAAAGAGTCTAGTATAAGTCTCTTGTTTTTGTTGTCAATGCAATATCAAAATATTATTGAAATTTATGGGATCGGAATAAATACTCAATCTTTATGTTAGGCCGCAGCCGTTGTCAGGTAGTTAGTGCGATGGATTGTAACCCGAAGATCTGGGTGTTGATTTTCTTCCTCATGTATCAGTATCTAGTGGAAGGGTAAATTAGTACTGGTTAGAATACCATCCAGGAAAATTTGTTAGATGAACAAGCTGTTGTATATAACTGGCATTAAACCCAAATATATAAATATCATTCTTTATTTTGAAACATTCCTATGACTGACTTCATTTGGTTTTAAAAGCCAGTTTTTGTCAGACTGAAAAATATCCAGTATCTTACAAGAATTTTTGCAGAATTAGACACTGTAAAAATGAACCATAAATAAGTGATATGTGCGATGAGGAAATAGTTGCATTCAAATTGTATAGATAAATATTCGATTATATATCCAAAATATTGAGCTACAGTAAGAAGTACTACATGCAATGCTGAAGTATATACTCTGTAATTATTCTAAACCAAGGCAGCCCTTAACTTTATATTTATCTGTACTAGACTGACATTGGCTTCTCCACATTAATTTACGATAACTTCCTATACTACACCTTACATTATGGTTTATTACGTACATTCTGTAACCCACCTTACAGTTTTAGAATTATCAATGCTTTTGTTTCATTTTGTTTTATTTGATTAGGCTATTCCTAAAGAATTCTTGGTTTGTCATTATGTGACTTAAACTTTACGAGTTGTTAGGTTTGTAGGCATGTTTTATTGCCAACATAAACTGGATGTACTGAAAACTGTAGTTTACGTAACATGTGTAAAGGAGTAAGAATTAGAGTCGGGCATTTTAGGATGACTCGGTCAGTCTCATGCTACAAACCTACGATTTTTATACCCCGGCATCGATAGCATATTGTTTTTGGTCTCTCTGTTTGTACCAAACTTTAACCTTGCCTATAAAATCAAAACGCTTGCATCTACATTCATCAAACAGAACCTGTGCATTTTCAGGTCAGTAGGTCAAGGTCACAGGGTCATTGTGTTTAAAAAGATTCCTACATTTCTTTTAGAATACTACTCCTACATTTTTCATGGGATTTTGACGAAACTTTACATACTTGTTGTTACCAAAAACCCCCGCGCATATATTCCAGTTTTGTGATTCGATCATTTTTGACGGAGTTATGGTCCTTTGTTTATTTTGTGCATTTTCAAGTTAAAGGGCACTCGGAGGGCGAATTGTGTTTTTAAAACACATCTTGTTTAGGCATGTCCTTGTGCAGAAGTTTACTACAGTAGTAAGCTACAATAATTTTGTGCATATCTTGTGATTGAACAAGATTACTTACATCATTATCTAGACCACTAGAGATTGTTCTCCTTGAGTACTTATAATGTCTGGACACTTAGTTTATTTTATCGTTTTCAGCAAATATATAAATGACTTACATGTATGTATAGGGTGTACTTATGTTTATTCTTGAGAGTTGTTAAATAATACCAGATAATTATACATTTTTATATGGAAGAAATATTGTTAAAAAATCTGTTTTTGTCTTTTATTTTAATGCTTGTCAAATTGTGTTACAAAAATTCTGACTTGTATCTTTACATTTTTGAGGGTATGACTTGACGAGACTGACACGGCTGGGTTGTAAGTCAAGTGCTTTTATCACTGGAATACAGTTAAATAATTACCAACATTCCAGTATCATAACAGGTGCTCATATTCAAAACATCACAGTATTTTTTTTCAATTCATATATCTCTGTGACATCAGTATGAATATATTACAGTACAATCAACATAAATACAGTTTCAAATACAATGAAAGAAAGGTACATGTAAAGGACTGAAACAATAACATTCACGTTACTGGTAGGGCAGGTCGTCACATAACTCCTTTTTTCTAAGCATATTGTCTATATTTAAGAGGCACGATTATTTCCTTAGATATTTCTTGTACATCAAATTTGCCGTTTTGAAACTTCTGGTTCAGCATTAAAATCTATGTCAGTGAGGTAATCAGCAACATATATTTTTTCTGGCCTAATGAAGCGCATATAAAATAAATGAAAACAACATTTATTGAACAGTAATAGCGTAACACATGTATACTCTCTAATAAACTATCACTACTTAGTCTTCAAAATATGTTAATAGATAAACACCATTATTAAGTAATGAAGAACATGTATACTAGCTGTCAGGTTGTCCTCATAAGGGCAGTGAGACATACTCATGATTAGAATAAGTGGTACAGAGTTAAAAGAAATTAGCTAAGTTCTAAGGTATCTTTTTAATCCCCTTAATAGTGGATGGTAAATATTTACTTCCCCAAGACGCAGTTTTTGTGAAACAGAATTATTGATCTTGCTCAACATACAAACTTCACAGTCAATATGAAGTTAATACATTGTATCATTAACTCAATTCTTGAAGATGCAAAACCCTTTCCAGGAATTGGAATTGAAAGACAATTATAACTGGACCAACGATTGACCAACTTGAAAATATTTCTAGACTGGACAATGTACTACTTGTCCATAATGACAAAGTATATTAACTTAAATATTCACAAGGAATTTTACAAGACCTCGTTAAAAGTTTTGCGAGACCATCGGATGACTATCAGTTAGTCTCTTGACTGCATTTAGTTTCTTGAAAGATAAGTTCATAATTAGCTAATGAATGTTAGGTTTATAATAAGATACTAAATGTTAGGAGTTGTTTTGTGGATTTTGTACGAAATTAACAGAATATCCTCCAGAGTTAGGATCTTGATTCATCTGGAAATTGTTTGTAGACAAACCGAATGGTCGTAGTACCATATTTCCAAGGTCTTTTAACTTGCCTAAAAAATAAAGAAAAACCAAAATAATGTTGTAAATTATGAGAAAAGGGTAAACATGCAATAGCATTGATATTTTATCAGTGGATAAAACATGACTCAGCTGTGAAAGATTAAATTTATGACTGCAACGCTCAAGTGTTTATATATTGGGTAATCCACCACCAAATGACTGCATATTCTTATCAACTGATAATCACTATAATTCTAGCCACAAAATGATCTGTGTTTACATATTCCTGTTACTACAAAAACTACAGATTTATTCAGTTCCTTGATTGTACTCTCCTGCGACTTTGAAAAAACTGAAATCTAATAAAACTAGAAAACTTGCACCTTTCATTAGATATACCGGTAATCATTATGAGCTTGGATTAGTCAACTCAAGCTTAAGGTATCGAACGGAAACCAATTGTTTAATGTTTCTGCCCACCTGCCGAGGACATACGTCAATCTTATCGCCTGGCTATTCAACTTAGTTTAAAACTGGATAGATAAACAACTACCATTGGCAACACTTCAATTTGTTGTAGAATCATGAATCAAATTACTTCCTTATTGGTTTTCATAAGTAAATATCTTTTCAAATATTCTGATTACCAATATTACTGGAATGTTTACTCGTACGTCAGATTATCGGAATATCCATATGAGTACTTCGAGGGCTCAACGCAACAGTGTTGTAACTCATACTGAAATAAGAACAAGTTACAACAGTGTTGCGCTGAGCCCTTGATTTGGTATTTAGGTACAGTCAAATCTGCGAACAAAAGCTAACATTTGAAAAGACATGATGTGGCCTTAATTGACAGGTGACATTTATTTGGAGGTCTTTTTGTATTAAATAAGCAATGACATTTTTAATGGCCTTTATTTGAGGGATGTCCTTTATTCAAAGGTGGCGGCTAACACAGGTTTGACTGTATTTATAAACTTACCCATCATTTCCTCTTTCAACTTTTCATTTCTTTCCTTGATTTGATCAGGAAGTCTCTGTAAAATATACATAGAAACATTTAGAATATGTAAATGGTAAGGAATTACTTAACCAAACCTCTGGAGGCTCTCACGTTCACAGATTTTTACTTAGTTAAAATCTCCGAAGAATGATCAACTGGTTAATGATTGCAATCACATTCATTTTAAGCAATACAATATAAAACAAATCTTACCAACATTAATAATTGTAAGATATCACATTGAACATGAAATGAGGCTTTTATGATTGAATTTATCCGTCAATATAATAGATATATAACTTACAAGGCGATATAACGGATTGTCATATTTCACAGTATATTGTTACAGTAGGATATTGTGTGTATGATCAGTAAATTAAAATATCAGCCACAAGTGAACCGAAGGTCATTATGTCTATATATAGGGAGAATTATGGACTTTACTTGACAGGAAATTGAAACAATATGGCAAAAAAATCAGAAAGCTGTCATAAGCTCACACAGCTTATGTTATTTGCAATTTTCTTCCTGATTCTAATTAATCATTACTTACTTACTTACTTACTATAGTCATCTTCCTAAAGACTTACACTAAATTTGTGAAAAAAGGCAATATATATTCATAGTACTCGCTTGTCCCAGGACTCAATAGTTAATAAAGTTGCAAATATTTCTAATTGTGTCTAACCTATTAAACATAGATACATACCATACATGCCTCCCTCGCGGAGTGTTGGGAAGGATCTAATTCTAGTATTTTCTGATAATCTGCTAAAGCTTCATCTAACTTGTCAGT
The DNA here is from genome assembly GCA_964023205.1 of Lutraria lutraria. Classification (NCBI taxonomy): domain Eukaryota; kingdom Metazoa; phylum Mollusca; class Bivalvia; order Venerida; family Mactridae; genus Lutraria; species Lutraria lutraria. Next base: position 2,022,913 of record OZ026841.1, on the reverse strand, counting down.
TTTCTCATACAGCTCAGCTCTTCTCATTACAGCTTTTAAATACTGTGGATGTAGATCTATAGCTTTTGTACAGTCATGAATAGAAGCTTCATGATCTTCCTGAAATATTGATAAAATGTTCAATAAAATAATTTGTTTTTCAATTTTCATTCCGACATCTGGTACAAGTTTCAGAGATATATCTCAGCCAATAAATCAGTTTTTAAATATAGAAATCTTGCTAATGGCATCTTAGACTTTTTCATTGAATACCCAACAATTAATACCGTACATGTATATCACAAAAATAATCAACAGGATAAAAACATTTAAAATTAAAAGTGGGCCTCGTAATTCTTTATGTGGGAGTAAAATAATAATAATATTTCAAACATAATTATGTATTTTAAATTTTCTTGCAACTCATTCCAGTACAAACATTGGTGAAAATGTTTTAGACTAAAGTCTTTGTTGCAAAATCAAAGAATAAAATCTACACCACAAATGATGATCAATACAAGTACATTTAAACTAAGTGACCCACCATACGCATTTTGCAGGCTGATCTATTTGAATACATTATTGCACGATCTTTAGGAAATTTTAGTGGACATGTTCTCAGAGCACGAGAATAGATACGTAATGCCGACTTATAACTTCCACAGCGAAACAACTCATTGCCTTCATCCTTTAAGGTCTTAGCATCCGCTCTTTTCTCCTGAAATTACAATAGTCATTTAGGAAGATTATTTTAAAAATTTATGCACAAAAATGTTACAACAAACAATGTTATATAATTATATATAATGCAACCGGCTATAATTATAAAGGCAAGGGCACAAAACTCATTATGAAATATGCAGCATATCATACCCAGCAAAACCTAATCAGTGATTTTTTTTCGCTGTATAATATTTACTGCCGAATATGGGCAGTTTCCCTAGTAAATTTTCCTTCATTTCATACCATTGTCACCAATTACAGTGTAGTAATATTTATTATTTTATTATTTAAACAACTAAATATTCACATATATTCCATAGAAATAAATGTTATAATAATATATTCCAATTTTGAAATTTGTTGCACTTAATTTCCCCTTTTGATGTGCATGGGTAGTGAGAAAATTATGGAAAAAAATCACTGCAGTAATAAGGACATAATCTACATTTTGGCAGTTTCTTTGTGATTGTTACTGTACATGACTAAAATAATCTCAACAATATGAGTGTTGTTCCCAAATTGCAATTTAAAAAGCAAGCTTGGCTATGTCATCATCATGTTCTCTGCAAACTGAGCTGATGTCTTGAATTTCAACTGCATCGTGTATAGAAAACAAACACAATGTGTCGGATAATTAGCTATGATAATCATAGTTGTAAAAACAAATATAAAAAATAACCTCTTTCTGTTCATCAGTGAGCATGTCTTCAAGTTCCTGTAAGTTTTGTTTGTCAGTTTGAAACTCCTCACCTTCATCAGCAGACTCATATTCAATATCAGAACCTGAATCTTCACTAACAAAGTCAGCATCAGAATCATCCGATTCCTGATCACCAGTGTGTTCAGTTGAATCCTTGGGAGCTTCTGTCTCAGTTACCTTACATTTACTCGTATCTTCTGAATCTGACACATTTTTCAAATGGTCATTATCGACAGTTACATCCTTACTGGATTTAGCATCAACTAAATCACATGCTGAATCTACAGGATTATCACAGTATTGACCACTCGAGCCAGATATATCAGTCACGATAGGGCTACTTGACTGACCACTCCCGGACACATCACTACTTTCGATTTCAACATTATCCAATGGTTTGTTATTGCCGCCAGTGTGCAATTGATCTGCTGGATCGATAGTTTCTTTCTCTGGCTTTGTAACCTTAGTTTCACTGTCTTCGCTGTCAACATTTAACGCATTGTTAAGTCGATCTGACAAAGATGTCACATTGCCATTCGGTGTCTCGGAGAATTTATTATAATCCATTTCCGGGTAAGTCTTTTAAAGTCCTACAGACGTGTAATTTACAATATTTTACAGTATAAACAAATTCATCTAAAGCGACGTTATACAAAACAGACAGCATAAAATGAAATAATAGCAATATAACACATCCAAATATCGATTACTCAACTTTTGAGAAACAAATGAGAAACTTTGATAAAAGGGAGGTAACTTTGTTTAAATCAGGGGATGGTATAATGACCAAGTAACACGTTCTTAATTGCGTCCAGAACTTAACAGCACTCTGTAAAATTGGTTCTTGATATAATTAAGCACACACAAAAGGCCCGTCTGTATATACGTGTACAGGGGCATTATTTACCCTATAATAATGTGTTGGCACCTATCTAAGGGGTCCGGGCATCCTTTCACCGTAGATTGCCAGAGACGCATTCTGCAGCATAATCCGATGAGCTATAGCCTAACATATTTTGATGTAAAGGTCATGCAGTGTTTCCCTGATAGATTTATACATTTTGAGTTTTCAATTATCAAATGATTTTCTACGAAAATTGCAAAAGTTTTCAACCCTTTTCCCTTATTTACATTAATTAATATCTAAGGGAAACAACTCGAGCTGACTTCTGAATCCAAAAATAATTTTCCCACGGTCCTCAGACACATCTTTACATAATATCGTTTTTGTGTTTATAATCAGCTAAATAAATGTTTGACTTTTAGACAGGGATGTTAGTAAGGATGTTAAATTAATGATTTTAGGCAGAAAAACAGGGAAATAAAGACAGAATCACATTTTGTGGTTTTTAATAAGGGAGATAATTTGAACGTAGTGGTATGGTAATTTGTTGCAAAATTCTCCGTAATCTGAAATTATTATTTTCAATATTTCTTAGATTCTTTGTCTTAGGATGATATTAAATGCATATTTATATAGAGTTATCTTTAATTAGGCTATACAAACAGAAAAAATATAGAATTTCAGAATTTGGATTTGGACAATATTATAAGCATTTCAGTGAAAGTTGTTCTTTTCATAGATATTCTTTTTTCATTTTGTGATTATACATGCTGTTATATCCCGGCAAACGAAGTTTGAGAGGGGGTATAGTAGAGTTGCTCTGTCGGTTGGTCGTTTTTAAACTCATATATTGAGATTTAATGCTTACAAGTTGATTTATATACACAATACATGTATGTGTTGTATGGCACTACAACAGTTGTGTTTTGTGGGACATTTTTGTTGCCGGGGGTGGTAGAATTTTTAAGTGTAAGTGGGAGTTTCTGTATGTACTTTTTTCTACCAATAATTTTCATTTTCTGTATATAAAAGACAAACAAACACAAATATTCATTTAAAGATGACCATTTCAATGAGAACATTCCATGCAAACATTGCTTTACACGCAGCTTTTACACAGTCATTCAGACAAGTTTGAAAATGAACGTGAATCACATATGCATATGTCTGGGAGTTTGCAATTGGTACATACAGACTTTCTACGCCGGATTGAATCACAGTCACTCTTTTGAAGCGTTCGAGTATGTGAATGAACAGTGAAGAATGATAAATGGTATGTATACGAATCACACTGAGCTAATACGTGAATTATTTCCATCACGTGATAATAAAATAATCAATCTGTGCATGTCACTTAGAACAGTTATACACGCTAATATTACAAATACAACCACACCTAGACAATTCCCTATCACACGAGATGTTGGCCGTTCGTCGTCTACACAGACAAGTTTACGTAAAGATTTCGATGTTTTTCTTGCGTTGACCGTCATGTTACGTAACATTGACGCAAATACGACGTCTTTTACAACGTCCGTCGCATTCAAGGCCGTTGGTCGGGTACATATACTAGCAAACTGTTCTGTACACGGAATCATCCGAAGCGTTTGTTTTCCGGTTAGGATCAATGATGTACATAAGTTGGTCTGCTCGGCTGAGTCCATTTCTGAAATGAAATACGATATACAGTGCAACCTCTCCAAAGCGGCCCTCTCTTTAGCAAGAATTTCCCAAATACAACAGCATGATTTTTCCAACTGCGTAATTTAACCAAAATATAGTGTAAGGTGATTTTTTTGTCTAAATGTATGTGCCGATCCTCTAACCTCTCTAGAGCAACAACCTCTCAACAATAGCATAATTTTGCTTTTCTCACAAAGGGTGTTGCCTTGGAAAGGATCACTGTACACATTTATGGTAAAATTTGACCAAATTAATAATATAGATGACAAGAATAATCTCAACAATATGAGTATCGGTCATGTACTCAAATTACCATTTAAGGTAAAACAGTCCGGATTCTCATTGTACGGACCGTTTAATTTTGGACATCATTCAAACATTACATCTTTATTATTTAACGTTTGTGACATAGTTTCAATTTTCACAGATAGTATTTACTTTTAATAATTTTACAATCATTCAGTAATATATTTTTGTTTAAACACTGTAACTTTATAAGTTTATATGCTCATTTTGTGTAATATATTTCCTATGTACCATGTTTTTAGAAATGGTTAAAATAATAAATAAATAAATAAATAATAATAAAATGAATAAATAAATAATAAATAATATAATAACTGCTTCTCTCAATACCCTGTCTACATTTCACTTTTGATAATGAAACCAACCTTATATCGTGACTGATTTATTTTGTCCCCAAAACGAGTCATAATGATAATGAGGTTTTACTGTGAACACGTAACGTACAAATCCTATTTACCTTCTACCCAAAAGACACCGCTAAAATCTAGCACATTTCCAAGTTTCATGTACTGACTAGGACGCAAAAAGGTGGCTAATGTGGCATTTAAGTGGAAACAATGTGCCGCCGCCATCTTATGTGTACGTTTTACTACATCAACACCGACTTCAAAATATCCAGGCATAGGAATCCATTGTACATCTAGAATCAAAGTAAAATATTTCAAGAATTAATTAAATTATCAAACAGACAATATTGTGTATTGGTTTATCTGGGGCACAACCTCGCGGTAGCAGTCAGGATCGAGTGTCGTCTTATTTGGGAGTAGCTATGTTATGGTGTAGTTGAGAGGTTGTTGCTCTAGATGGGTTTGATTAATACATGTAGCATAATCGTGCAGTTGAAAAGGCAATCGTAACTACTCGGGCATTTCCGTAACTGAGAAATACGCCTCGTACATAAGTGTAGGGTTACACATTTTGGTTATGCGGTTCCGGTCACTACTTTTCAAATACTGGGTACCCGTTTTCAAGAATTATTCCCAGAATTACAGACCTTCAAACATATTTAACGTTCGCTATACACGTATTGATAATATATATATATATATATATAGACATCGGTTCCCATTTAAAGAGAATAAGTTGTTTCCACCGAGGGATTCCTAAAATGGAAAGTGGCCCGCGAACAACGAAAACAAAATGGCGGCCTGCCTATTATGTTCAATGCACTTTCGTTAGACAAACGCCGAGGAGTTCCGATTGTTGAAAAGGCTGATGCTCAAGAGAAGGTCGCTCTGGAGGGGTTGTATTGTATCAGTTTCAAATTCTTATATTCTTCGTATTAATTGTAATTCTTTAAAAAGACCCTTTTAAGATTATATTTTGTTATAGCTGGACATTACCTGTCTTCGTTGAGTAGTCGGGAGTCGTCAATGAGTAGTTTGTAGTCGTCGTGATTAAGTTATTTTCTGTCGTTATTAAATTGTTAGCAGTTGTTATGTAGTTGTTAGATGGCGTTACTGAGTTGTTAGCTGTCGTTATTGAGTTGTTAGCCGGCGTTACTGGGTTGTTAGCTGTTGTCATTGAGTTGTAGCTGTGGTTATGGAATTGATAGATGTTGTTACTGGGATGGTAGCTGTCGATATGAAGTTGTTAGCTGCTGTTATGGTGTTGTTAGCTGTCGTTATGTAGTTGTTAGCTGCTGTTATGGTGTTGTTAGCTGCTGTTACGGTTTTGTTGGCTGCTGGTGTTTTGGTGTTGTTAGCTGCTGTAACGGTATTGTTAGCTGCTGTCGTTGTGGTGTTGTAAGCCGCGGTTACGATGTTGTTAGCTGCTGTAACGGTGTTGTTAGCTGCTGGTGTTGTGGTGGTGCAAGCTGCTGTTATGATGTTGTTAGCTGCTGTTATGATGTTGTTAGCTGCTGTTATGGTGTTGTTAGCTGCTGTTATGGTGTTGTTAGCTGCTGTTGTTATGGTGTTGTTAGCCGCGGTTACGGTGTTGTTAGCTGCTTTTATGGAGTTGTTAGCTGCTGTTGTTATGGTGTTGTTAGCTGCTGTTATGGTGTTGTTAGCTGCTGTTATGGTGTTGTTAGCTGCTGTTGTTATGGTGTTCTTAGCCGCGGTTACGGTGTTGTTAGCTGCTTTTATGGAGTTGTTAGCTGCTGTTGTTATGGTGTTGTTTCCTGCTGTTATGGTGTTGTTAGCTGCTGTTGTTATGGTATTGTTAGCTGCTGTTATGAGATTGTTAGTTGCTGTTATGGTGTTGTTAGCTGCTGTTGTTATGGTGTTGTTAGCTGCTGTTGTTATGGTATTGTTAGCTGCTGTTATGAGATTGTTAGTTGCTGTTATGGTGCTGTTAGCTGTTGTTATGGTGTTGTTAGCTGCTGTTGTTATGGTATTGTTAGCTGCTGTTATGAGATTGTTAGTTGCTGTTATGGTGTTGTTAGCTGCTGTTATGGTGTTGCTTGCTGACTTTACTGTGATGTTAGTTGTCATTGTTGAGTAGCTTGAAGTCGTAAACGTGTAGTTTGTAGTCGGTTGTGGGTTCTTAGATGTTGAAAAAGCCAGGGTAACCATTTGTGAACCTGAAATCACATGTCATATGTTTACAGTGGATTTTAACAATTCCTATGGATGTATGAATTGGTAAAGTACAAGGTTAAACATGCAATTACGATACTCATGCCGTCGACTAGCCATTTGACATAGTTTTTATGAATTACATTAGACTTAGTTTTTATGAATTACATTACTATCATAGAATGTTTTACAAATTACTTCAACAAATCGGCAATATTGTATGATCGCCTTATATCACATAAACTGCACTATAAGAAGCAATCTCTACCCAGATTTATCGTTCCCGCTACGTCCACACTAATGTATGTGGATTGGAGAGGAACGACAAATCTGGGTTAAGAATGTATTTATAAGAACATCTGATAAAAATGATACATGCACATGTATGTTGTTTGTATCAGCGGTAGGTGAGTTTCTATACGTACTTTTTGCACAAATTGGTTGAAAACGAATTGAAGAGTTGACATCTAATATTTCCATCGTATTTGCAAATGTTGAGTGTCTTAGCGCTGCCATTGTAGGTTGAGCAACGGGCTTCAATCTTTCTGCAGTAACGAATAAACAAATCTATCAAATACTTTGTATACTGTAGCATTTCAAGTAATCCCTAGGTTGTATTTACCGATGAATATGCAGAATATGAATACGGTGCAACCTCACCAGAGCGGCCCTCTCTTGAGCAACAACCTCCCTTCAACAATACCATGATTCTTCCCAACCGTACCATATAATACATGTATTGATTTAACCTCTCGGGAGCAACAACCTCTCAAAACAACATAATTTTGCAACTTCCGAAGGAGAGCTTGCACTGCTATGTATTAAACATTCTGAATAATATACAGTGTCTTTTTTCTCTGCAAATAACTGTTATTTTCATACGAACCAGCGAATAAAAGGTGAAGGTCTCACGGCCTTAGAGGCAATGTCTTTAATCTAATTGTCACAGAAAATATGTGCCGCGACCAGGTTCGAACTCACGAACCCTAGTTCCGTTGATGTAATGTTCTCGGACAGACCCAGGTAGAATTTCGATCAAGTAGAATTTAGTTATCTTACAAAGGCCGTATTCAATGTAACTCTCTGTTTTTGTTGTTGCGCAAATTCCACAATATCAGCTTAAAACACTGAACTTAAGCATGGTAAGAAGTATGTACTTTGATAACAGTACTGTGTACGAAATCTAGACTTTTTACATGTTTTTCGTGTTTTATCTACTTACGAATCCAAAAAAATCCACTAGGAAGAAATTGTGCCGCGCATCTTTTGAAGAAGGCTCCGTTTATGACGTCACTATCGTATAATGACGTCACCTGGGCATTGAGTGATATGCAGAAACTAGTACTTGTCAGGAAGTCAAATTCATGATCGTGGACATAAAACTCCCGAATATTACACTGATGCCATTTTAGGGAGTCAGTGTGAACTGTAAAATAATAAAAAAGAATGTGTAAACTTACGCAATAATAATGAATTATACGGGGGGTTATCCAAAATTACGTGGACTTTAATTTCTTTATTGTGTAAGATCTATATAAGATATCGGGCTGAAATTTATACACATATACACGACTTGGAAAAAAATATAATGAATAAACACATAAAATTTCATGTTTATCGCTGTATACAGTACAACCTCTCCAGAGCGGCCCTCTGTAGAGCAACAACCTCTCTATAAGAACACCTTCAAAAATTCCCCAAGCTGATAATTACTAAGAATTTAACCTCTGTAGAGCAACAACCTCTTAACAATGGGCAATATTTGTAGCTCCAATAGGGTGTTGCTCTACAGAGGTTGTACTGTGCTTCATTAAAATTCAGGAATTTACGTAAACACATATCAGCGATTGCGGAGCACTCTGGACAAAAATAATCTGACGCCAACGTTAGAAAAGCATAATATTACAAACGTGAACATGAATGTTTCTCAAAATACACTCGTATGCTAATATTGTATTGTATATTTTTATTTATGCTCTCATGTCACTTGAATTATGGGGTATGTCTTTAGTTCTAATGACATAAACTTCTAAATTAGCTCAAGGTATCAAGTACATACATGTACAAGACCATTAAGACATGTTATATACGATTTCGTATAAATCACAATTGACCAAAAAGCGATAAAATATCGACAAGAGAAAAATTATCCGGAACTGAAATAGAGCCTAGGTTCTAGGACAGAAAAAAGAAGTTCTGTTACGTTGTGATAGCATTAACAGATGCGACTATGAATATTTCTTTCTTAGTCAACTCAAATTTCACATTCTGTTATAAAAACTAAAAGAACCATTTCTAAACAATGCTAAACTCACTATTGCCAATTGTGCTTGCATTCTTAAAGTAAGTAAGTAAATAAATAAATAAATAAAAAAATGGAAAAGACGTACCTAATACCATTAAACTCCATATAAAAATATATAATAATCCGGGAAACATTTCTATAAATTACGCAGTTCTACACAAGACCGTCTCCTTAATACTTCATGTCTCCTTATCCTTTGAACACACAAAGCGCTATCAGCAGTTTAAATTAAAAGACAAGTTCTAGATTTAAAGATAAAACGGACATATATACAGTCAAACCTTTGAACAAAGGCCATACTTGGGAATGACAATATGTGGCCTTTATTGACAGGTGGTATAAGTTCGGATGTCATTTTGTTGAACATAATCAATGGCAGTTTTTTACAGATTGCCTTTATTTACAGGACAGCCTTTATTCGGAGGTGACCTCTAACACAGGTTTGACTGTACTTCACAAAATGCTTGATATTTCAATAAGTCGACAGAAGTTATTTTTTCGATTCGTGATTAGGAATTAGGAAGTCTTTAAAACAATGACCTTTATTAACATGGTTGCCTTTATTCGGAGGTGGCCGCTAACACAGGTTTTACTGTACGTATACTAACAGAACATTTAATCTCTAACTACGCATAAATCTAAAATTGATTTACAGAGCTCGGTTTTACTTTTATAGAATGCCCTAGACAGAATATTGCCAATAAAATACAAGTGTCACTTAATGTCAACTTAATTAAATGGACAAAAAATGATATTCCACAGTGTTTCATTATGAAAGCATATACTATGCATTCAACTGATCCCACCAGATCCAAAATACAAACAAACTCAACAAAATTGGTTAATATAGTATATACTGAACAACCTCTCCATAGGGGCCCTCTCTTGAGCAACAACCTCCCGTCAACAACTGTATGTTTTTCCCACTGCACGATTTAACTATCAATTTAACCTCTCTAGAGAAAAAACAACCACTCAACAACAACATACTTTTCTTATTCCAAAAGGGTGTTGCTTAGGAGAAGTTGATATGTACAGAAAACTTGAGAAATACGTCAAACAGAATAACACAGTCTAATCTGAGAACACAGGCCTTCTCCGGGAAAGTCAAAATGCTTCGGAGAGGTTGCACTGTATTGTAAATAGCACTTGGTCAATGTTAAAATAACATGACAACCAACTTACTATGGATTAACAACGAGGTCTATGCACCTTTACTAATCATTGGAATTTTTTCCCCGACCAAATGTCACAAAATACATTTCAATACAATCGGAGTCTGAAATTGTTTTAATAAGTTCCAAATGATAATATATCTCCTTAGAAACTCTTTCCATTCCATTGAAAATAACTTTTTCCAAATCAACAGCAAAAGCATGCTGTTTATATCATCCCGAATATGTTGAAAGAAACGCGCATTCACTGAGCGCTGTAAATTAAAGGGAAAGAACTCCCGCTCGAACTTTCTTAGTATTACAGAGTTACTCCCCTTGAAATAATAATCGCACTTTCTTAGAACGCCATTTTCACTGTACTGTACTGGGAGAGAAGTTACGTCTGTGCAAATTTAATCTGAATCGTACTGAATAATTTTATTTTCGAAACAAGACAGCCTGCAAGTAAGTTATACTCCGTATTATATTATTATCGAAATCTATTACGCCACCTTTCAAATACACAATAACTTCGCAATATCACCTTGCAAAACCTTTGGATATATGACTATAAACATATGTCTGTATTACCCGGTCTGTTTTTCTTCTGCTCGCCTCGCCCGGGGTTCGAACTCTTAACCTAATGATCAGTAGACCAACACTCTCACCACTGCGCTAATCGAGCGGGCTCTCAAAACTTAGTAAAGCTTAACATTTGTTAATATTTTCATTATTAATTTAGATCATACAGATATAATTTGTACAAAATCCTTGTTTTTATTCAGTCTATGACTTTTATCTACCTGCAGTCTTCGTTCAAAAAGATAAACACTTTGAAAAAAAAATATATTTAAGATTATCGTGTAAAATTGGTTCTTGATATAATTAAGCACACACTAAAGGCACGTCTGTATATACGTGTACAGGGGCGTTATTTGCCTTATAATAATGTGTTGGCACCTATCTAAGGGGTCCGGGCATCCTTTCACCGTAGATTGCCAGAGACGCCATTCTGCAGCATAATCTGGTGAGCTATAGCCTAACATATTTTGATGTGAAGGTCATGCAGTGTTTCCCTGATAGATTTATACATTTTGAGTTTTCAATTATCAAATAATTTTCTACGAAAATTGCAAAAGTTTTCGACCCTTTTCCCTTATTTACATTAATATCAAAGGGAAACAACTCGAGCTAACTTCTGAATCCAAAAATAATTTTCCCACGGTCCTCAGACCCATCTTTACATAATATCATTTTTGTGATTATAATCAGCTAAATAAATGTTTGACTTTTAGATAGGGATGTTTGTAAGGATGTTAAATCAATGATTTTAGGCAGAAAAACAGGAAAATAAAGACAGAATCACATTTTGTGGTTTTTAATAAGGGAGATAATTTGAACGTAGTGGTATGGTTATTTGGTGCAATATTCTCCGTAATCTGAAATTATTTTTTTCAATATTTCTTAGATTCTTTGTCTTAGGATGATATCAAATGCATATTTATGTAGAGTTGTCTTTAATTAGGCTATATAAACAGAAAAAATATAGAATTTCAGAATTTGAATTTGAACAATATTATAAGCATTTCAGTGTTTCATAGATATTCTTTTTTCATTTTCTGATTATACATGCTGTTATATCCCGGCAAACGAGGTTTGAGAGGGGGTATAGTAGCGTTACTCTGTCGGTTTGTCGTTCTAAACTCATATATTGAGATATAATGCTTCCAAGTTGATTTGTGATAGTCCGACATACACAATACATGTAAATGTTGTTATGGCACTGCAACAGTTGTGTTTTGTGCGTATTTTTGTTCCCGGGGGGGGGGGGGGGGGGCTTTTTAGGTGTGTGTGTGGGAGTTACTTTTTTCTACCAATAACTTTCTTTTCTATATATAAAAGACAAACAAACACAAATATTCATTTAAAGATGACCATTTCAATGAGAACATTCCATGCAAACATTGCTTTACACGCAGCATTTACACAGTCATTCAGACAAGTTTGAAAATGAACGTGAATCACATATGCATATGTCTGGGAGTTTGCAATTGGTACATACAGAATTTCTACGCCGGATTGAATCACAGTCACTCTTTTGAAGCGTTCGAGTATGTGAATGAACAGTGAAGAATGATAAATGGTATGTATACGAATCACACTGAGCTAATACGTGAATTATTTCCATCACGTGATAATAAAATAATCAATCTGTGCATGTCACTTAGAACAGTAATACACGCTAATATTACAAATACCACCACACCTAGACAATTCCCTATCACACGAGATGTTGGCCGTTCGTCGTCTACACAGACAAGTTTACGTAAAGATTTCGATGTTTTTCTTGCGTTTACCGTCATGTTACGTAACATTGACACAAATACGACGTCTTTTACAACGTCAGTCGCATTCAAGGCCGTTGGTCGGGTACATATACTAGCAAACTGTTCTGTACACGGAATCATCCGAAGCGTTTGTTTTCCGGCTAGGATCAATGATGTACATAAATTGGTCTGCTCGGCTGAGTCCATTTCTGAAATGAAATACGATATACAGTGCAACCTCTCCAAAGCGGCCCTCTCTTTAGCAAGAATTTCCCAAATACAACAGCATGATTTTTCCAACTGCACAATTTAACCAAAATATAGTGTAATGTGATTTTTTTGTCTAAATGTATGTGCCGATTCTCTAACCTCTCTAGAGCAACAACCTCTCAACAATAGCATAATTTTGCTTTTCTCACAAAGGGTGTTGCTTTGGAGAGGATCACTGTACACATTTATGGTGAAATTTGACCAAATTTATAATATAGATGACTAAAATAATCTCAACAATATGTGTATCGGTCATGTACTCAAATTACGATTTAAGGTAAAATAATCTGGATTTTCATTGTAAGGGTCGCTTATTTTTGGACATCATTCAAATATTACATCTTTATTATTTAACGTTTGTGACATGGTTTCGCCTTTTTACTGATAGTATTTACCTTTAATAATTTTGAGTAATATATTTTTGTTTAAACACTGTAACTTTATTAGTTTATATGCTCATTTTGTGTAATATATTTCCCATGTACCATGTTTTTAGAAATGGTTAAAATAATAAATAAATAAATAAATAATAATAATAAAAAAAAAAAAAAAAAAATTTTGGACATCATTCAAATATTACATCTTTATTATTTAACGTTTGTGACATAATTTCAATTTTCACAGATAGTATTTACTTTTAATAATTTTACAATCATTCAGTAATATATTTTTGTTTAAACACTGTAACTTTATAAGTTTATATGCTCATTTTGTGTAATATACTTCCTATGTACCATGTTTTTAGAAATGGTTAAAATAATAAATAGATAAATAAATAAATAAATAAATAAATAAATAAATAATAATAAAATGAATAAATAAATAATAAATAATAAATAATATAATAACTGCTTCTCTCAATACCCTATCTACATTTCAATTTTGACAATGAAACCAACCTTATATCGTGACTGATTTATTTTGTCCCAAAAAGAGTCATAATGATAATTGAGGTTTTACTGTAAACACGTAACGTACAAATCCTATTTACCTTCTACCCAAAAGACACCGCTAAAATCTAGCACATTTCCAAGTTTCATGTACTGACTAGGACGCAAAAATGTGGCTAATGTGGCATTTAAGTGGAAACAATGTGCCGCCGCCATCTTATGTGTACGTTTTACTACATCAACACCGACTTCAATATATCCAGGCATAGGAATCCATTGTACATCTAGAATCAAAGTAAAATATTTCAATAATTAATTAAATTGTCAAACTGACGCAATGTGTATTGGTTTATCTGGGGCACAACCTCGCGGTAGCAGTCAGGATCGAGTAGCGTCTTATTTGGGAGTAGCTATGTTATAGTGTAGTTGAGAGGTTGTTGTTCTAGATAGGTTTGATTAATAGCATAATCGTGAAGTTGAAAAGACAATCGTAACTACTCGGGCATTTCCGTAACTGCAAAATACGCCTCGTACATAAGTGTAGGGTTACAATTTTGGTTATGCGGTTCCGGTCACTACTTTTCAAACACTGGGTACCCGTTTTCAAGAATTATTCCCAGAATTACAGACCTTCAAACATATTTAACGTTCGCTATATACGTATTGATAAAATAGACATCGGTTCCCATTTAAAGAGAATAAGTTGTTTCCATCGTGGGATTCCTAAACCGCGAAGAACAAAAACAAAATGGCGGCCTGCCTATTATGCCCGAGGCACTTCGTTAGACAAACGCCGAGGAGTTCCGATTGTTGAAAAGGCTGATGCTCAAGAGAAGGTCGCTCTGGAGAGGTTGTATTGTATCTTTTTAAATTCTTATACTCTTCGTATTAATTATATTTCTCATCTTATTTTCATCTCTTATTATAGGTTGTACATGTTTGAATACTTTCCAAGACTTTAAAAAGACCCTTTTAAGATTATGTTTTGTTATAGCTGGACATTACCTGTCTTCGTTGAGTAGTCGGGAGTCGTCAATGAGTAGTTTGTAGTCGTCGTGATTAAGTTCTTTTCTGTCGTTATTAAATTGTTAGCAGTTGTTATGTAGTTGTTAGATGGCGTTACTGAGTTGTTAGCTGTTGTCATTGAGTTGTTAGCTGCTGTTACGGCATTGTTAGCTGCTGTTGTTGTGGTGTTGTTAAACGCGGTTACGGTGTTGTTAGCTGCTGTTGTTATGGTGTTGTTAGCTTTTGTTATGGAGTTGTTAGCTGCTGTTATGGAGTTGTTAGCTGCTGTTGTTATGGTGTTGCTAGCCGCGGTTACGGTGTTGTTAGCTGCTGTTATGGAGTTGTTAGCTGCTGTTACGTTGTTGTTAGCCGCGGTTACGGTGTTGTTAGCTGCTGTTATGGTGTTGTTAGCTGCTGTTGTTATAGTGTTGTTAGTTGCAGTTATGGTGTTGTTAGCTGCTTTTATGGTGTTGTTAGCTGCTGTTACGGCATTGTTAGCTGCTGTTGTTATGGTGTTGTTAGCTGTTGTTATGATGTAGTTAGCTGCTGTTGTAATGGTGTTGTTAGCCGAGGTTACGGTGTTGTTAGCTGCTGTTATGGTGTTGTTAGCTGCTGTTATGGTGTTGTTAGCCGCGGTTACGGTGTTGTTAGCTGCTGTTATGGTGTTGTTAGCTGCTTTTATGGAGTTGTTAGCTGCTGTTGTTATGGTGTTGTTAGTTATAGTTATGGTGTTGTTAGCTGCTGTTGTTATGGTGTTGTTAGTTATAGTTATGGTGTTGTTAGCTGCTTTTATGGTGTTGTTAGCTGCTGTTATGGTGTTGTTAGCTGCTGTTACGGTGTTGTTAGCTGCTGTTATGGTGTTGTTAGCTGCTGTTATGGTGTTGTTAGCCGCGGTTACGGTGTTGTTAGCTGCTGTTATGGTGTTGTTAGCTGCTTTTATGGAGTTGTTAGCTGCTGTTGTTATGGTGTTGTTAGTTATAGTTATGGTGTTGTTAGCTGCTGTTGTTATGGTGTTGTTAGTTATAGTTATGGTGTTGTTAGCTGCTTTTATGGTGTTGTTAGCTGCTGTTATGGTGTTGTTAGCTGCTGTTACGGTGTTGTTAGCTGCTGTTATGGTGTTGTTAGCTGCTGTTATGGTGTTGTTAGTTATAGTTATGGAGTTGTTAGCTGCTGTTACGGTGTTGTTAGCTGCTGTTATGGTGTTGTTAGCTGTTGTTATGGTGTTGTTAGTTATAGTTATGGAGTTGTTAGCTGCTGTTACGGTGTTGTTAGCTGCTGTTATGATGTTGTTAGCTGCTGTTATGGTGTTGTTAGCCGCGGTTACGGTGTTGTTAGCTGCTGTTGTGGTGTTGTTAGCTGCTTTTATGGAGTTGTTAGCTGCTGTTACGGTGTTGTTAGCTGCTGTTATGGTATTGTTAGCTGCTGTTGTTATGGTGTTGTTAGTTATAGTTATGGTGTTGTTAGCTGCTTTTATGGTGTTGTTAGCAGCTGTTATGGTGTTGCTAGCTGACTTTACTGTGATGTTAGTTGTCATTGTTGAGTAGCTTGAAGTCGTAAACGTGTAGTTTATAGTCGGCTGTGAGTTCTTAGATGTTGAAAAAGCCAGGGTAACCATTTGTGAACCTGAAAGCACATGTCATATGTTTACAGTGGATTTCAACAATTACTATGGATGTATGAATTGGTAAAGTACAAGGTTAAACATGCAATTACGATACTCATCTCGTAGACTAGCCATTTGATTTAGTTTTTATGAATTACATTAGACTTAGTTTTTATGAATTACATTACTATCATAGAATGTTTTACAAATTACTTCAACAAATCGGCAATATTGTATGATCGCCTTATATCACATAAACTGCACTATAAGAAGCAATCTCTACCCAGATTTATCGTTCCCGCTACGTCCACACTAATGTATGTGGATTGGAGTGGAACGCCAACTCTGGGTTAAGAATGTATAAGAAGATCTGATAAAAAATAATACATGTACATGTATGTTGTTTGTATCAGCGATAGGTGAGTTTCTATACGTACCTTTTGCACAAATTGGTCGAAGAAGAATTGAAGAGTTGACATCTAATATTTCCATCGTATTTGCAAATGTTAAATGTCTCAGCGCTGCCATTGTAGGTTGAGCACCGGGCTTCAATCTTTCTGCAGTAACGAATAAACAAATCTATCAAATACATTGTATACTGTAGCATTTTAACTAATCATTAGGTTGTATTTAACGATGAATATGCAGAATATGAATACGGTGCAACCTCACCAGAGCGGCCCTCTCTTGAGCAACAACCTCCCTTCAACAATACCATGATTCTTCCCAACCGTGCCACATAAGTACATGTATTGATTTAACCTCTCTAGAGCAACAACCTCTCAAAACAACATAAGTTTGCAACTCCCGAAGGGTGTTGCTTTGGGGAGCTTGCACTGTAATGTATTAAACACACTGACTAATACAATTCTTAATTAAACGCAATCAAAATAGCAAATATAATTGATTTAAAGTTCTCTTGCCTGTGAAAACAGATAGTGTTCTGTATGCGGTATTCCCACAGTCTTTTTTCTCTGCAAATAACTGTCATTTTCATACGAACCAGCGAATAAAAGGTGAAGGTCTCACGGCCTTAGAGGCAATCTCTTTAACCTAATTGTCACAGAGAATATGTGCCGCGACCAGGTTCGGACTCACGAACCCTAGTTCCGTTGATGTAATGTTCTCGGACAGATCAAGGCAGAATTATGATCAAATTATTCGATCAAGGGACTTTCAGTAGAATTTGTAATTTTAAAAGGCCGTATTCAATGTAACTCTCAGTTTTTTTGTTGCGCAACTTCCACAATATCAGCTTAAAACATTGAACTTAAGCATGGTAAGAAGTATGTACTTTGATAACAGTACTGTTTACGAAATTTAGACTTTTTTACATGGTTTTCGTGTTATATCTACTTACGAATCCAAAAATCTCCACTAGGAAGAAATTGTGCCGCGCATCTTTTGAAGAAGGCTCCGTTTATGACGTCACTATCGTATAATGGCGCCACCTGGGCATTGAGGGATATGCAGAAACTAGTACTTGTCAGGAAGTTAAATTCCTGATCGTGGACATAAAACTCCCGAATATTACACTGATGCCATTTCATGGAGTCAGTGGGAACTGTAAAATAACAAAAACAACGCAATAATAATGAATTACACAGGGGTTTATCCGAAATTACGTGGACTTTCCTTATTGTGAAATGAAGAAAAATGGACCATGTATGGCCTTTCTGGGCCGTCATCATCAGACGCATTGCGTCTACTTTTCTTTCGTACCTTGATGTCGAGAGATGGAAACCCCTATGATGCGTGTATGTGGTCGCACGGTCATTCAAAGCCCCCCCCCTGTCTGTCTCCTATTGTTAGGCGTCTATCTCCCTTATAATCATTGTCTGTTGGCATCACCTGCATAATCATTGTCTGTTGGCATATCCAATTAAATTAATGTACCTTTCAGATTAATATTTATAAACGTTTGACCGATAGTACACTTTTGATATTCAAGTAAATGTTTCAAATTTGTTCTTATTTACCGATTGAGTATTTGCCTATTAATCCTAAATTCCCCATGTTTTAGGTTTCTGCTTATTTCCGTCTCAGCTTGCATTATTGTCTGTTAACAATACAGTAGACAGACAGGGGGACATAGGGTGCCCTAGATGAAGGAGTGTACCCTGAGAATAGGTTCTCTTTGGGAAGATTCTCTTGGGTCCCTGGGGGAAGGGGTCGCTTGTGGAGCGTTCCTGGGGAGGTGGCCCCATGTGGCGAGGCGTTTCCTGGGTGGTGGGGTCCCTGCAGGGAAGGTTTTTTTTACAGATTAAATACTTTGAATAAAAATAAATATGACGTTAAAAGTGAAAAAAACAAAACTTCCATTCAAATTTAGACGAACAAAGAAATATTAAATCCCAAATGAACACAATTCATTGTATCTATGTCATAATTCGATTTTTCAAAGTGGAAATGTCTCTGACACCTTGAGTCGGTCGTTCTAAGTCTTTTAACATTTCACTTTCTATTACAAAAAAACTAAAAGAAAAAACACGTTGCTAAACTATTGCCAATTTGTGTTTGCATTTTTAAAAACAATACATAAATAATTAGAAAAGACGTACCTAATACCATTAAACTCCATACAAAAATATGTATTAATCCTGGAAACATTTCTATAGGTTACCCAGTTCTACACAAGACCCACTTTCTAATGCTTCATGGCTCCTTATCATTTAAACATATAATCGTATAGCGTTATCAGCAGTTTAAATTAAACGATAAGTTCTAGATATATAAGGTTAAATAGACATAATGCAGTCAAACCTGTTAACACAGTCCAACATTGGGAAGGATAAAATATGGTCTTTATTGACAGGTGGTCTTTCTTCAGATGTAATTTTGTTCTAAATAATCAATGACAGTTTTGTACAAATGGTCTTTATTCACAGGGTAGCATTTTTTTCGGAGGTAGCGGCTAACACAGATTTGACCATACTCCACAAAATACTTGATATTTCAATAAGTCGACAGAAGTTATTTTTTCTGTTCGTGATAAGAAATAACCAATCGTAAACAGTACTGTGCTTAAACCAAATAAGATTAATTATGGTATAGTGTTACAGCGTGCATGTTGCTAAGGAAAAGTATATATCATTTTTTAAACATAGTAATATTAATTTTTGTATCTTGAATATTGTATTTGTTTTGGCATGAAATCGTTACTTATTTATAAAACTATAGTGATATGGAAAGGACAGTCAAACCGGTGAACAAGGTCCACCCTCGGGAAAGACATCAATTAGACTTTCTTGACAGGTGGCTCTTATTCAGAGGTCATTTTGATCTAAATAACCAATGAAAGTTTATAAAACAATCACTTTTATTCACAGGGTTGTCTTTATTCGGAGATGGCCGCTAACACAGGTTTGACTGTACGTATACTAACAGAACATTTAATCTCTAACTATACATAAATCTAAAACTAATTAACAGAGGCTGGGTTTGCTTTTATAGAATGCCCTTGACTGAATTTTGTCTATAAAATACCAATGTCACTTAATGCAACGTAATTAAATGAGGGGAAAATGATATTCAGCAGTGTTTCATACTAAGTATCCCTCAGACCCCACCAGATCCAAATAACAAAAAAAGCTCAATATAATTAGTTAATATACATGTTGTATATACTGTACAACCTCTCCAGAGCGGCCCTCTCTTGAGCAACAATCTCTCCAGAGCGGCCCTCTCTTGAGCAACAATTTCTCCAGAGCGGCCCTCTCTTGAGCAACAATCTCTCTTGAGCGGCCCTCTCTTGAGCAACAACCTCTCCAGAGCGGCCCTCTCTTGAGCAACAATCTCTCCAGAGCGGCACTCTCTTGAGCAACAACCTCTCCAAAGCGGCCCTCTCTTGAGCAACAATCTCTCCAGAGCGACCCTCTCTTGAGCAACAATCTCTCCAGAGCGGCCCTCTCTTGAGCAACAACCTCCCGTCAACAACAGCATGTTTTTAACGCTACATGGTTTAACTATTAATTTAACCTTTCTAGAGCAACAACCTCTTAGCAAAATCATAACTTTGCTATTCCAAAAGGGTGGTGCTTGGGAGAAGTTGTAATGTACAGAAAACTTGAGAAATATGTCAAGCAGAATAATACAGTCTATCTTGTGCACATAGGCCTCCCCGGGAAAGTCAAAATGCTTCGGAGAGGTTGCACTGTATTGTAAATAGCACTTGGTCAATGTTAAAATAACATGATAACCAACTTACTATGGATTAAACAACGAGTTCTACGATGGACATTAACGAATCATTGGATTTTTCCTCCGACGAAATGTCACAAAATACATTTCAATACAATCGGGGTCTTAAATTGTTTTGATAAGTTCCAAATGAGGATATATCTCTTAGAAACTCTTTCCATTCCATTGAAAATAACTTTTTCCAAATCTACAGCAAAAGCATGCTGTTTATATATCATCCGGAACATATCGAAAGAAACGCGCGTGGTAAATTCAAGGGAAAGAACTCCCGCCCGAGCTTTCTAAGTATTACAGAGTAACTCCCCTTGAAATGATAATCGCACTTGGTATGAACGCCACTTTCACTGAAACAGAAGTTACGTACGTGCAAATTAATCTGAATCGTACTGATTATTTTTATTTTCGAAACAAGAAAGCTTACAAGTATGTTTTACGCCGTACTGTATTCTTATCGATAGTTCACATCACCTTTCAAATACTTTACAAAATAACACTCGCAATAATTATCTTGCAAAATCTTTGGATGTATGACTATAAACATACGTCTGTTTTTTTTCTGCTCGCCTCACCCCGGGTTCGAACTCACAACCTCTTGATCAGTAGACCAACGCTCTAACCACTGGGCGGGCTCTCGTAACTTGATAAAGCTCAACATTTATTATCATGTTTTTTTTTTATTAATTTAGATCACACAGTTATAAATTGTACAAAATCCTTCTTTTTATTCAATCTGTGACTTGATCTATCTGCAGTCTTCGTTCAAAAAGACAAACACTTTGAAAAAAATATATGTTAAAGATTATCGCTTGCTTTTTTTAAATCCGCGTTAAATTAAAAACATGACAGAACTAAATTGTAAACCAGACAATAAATATAAAAATTCCCATAGGTTTATTGCTTGGTCGATAATAATACTCCGTCACCTCCGATTGAGCCTTTTATACCGACGACAAAACCCACAAGACTGCGTTAATTTATTCAACAATAGACAAACGTGTGCAGATAGATAAGTCTGTAACCTCTAATTATACCGTCACTCCGGTGTTAAACCAAAAATAAATCCAAATTGTTTACTCTAAGCTTCGGTTACCACTGAAGTCAAATATAATACTTTAAGACAGAATACGTACTAACGTATATACTTAATACTTAAACGGCTGTGTAATTGTACACTTTCAATGGAACAGGTTTTTGATAAATTTTTAGTTAACCATGTGTGATTAGATTATGAATTTTAAACATATCTTTACTTATATTGAATTCTCTTTGTATACGACTTGAATTGAATTATCGCTGCTTAAGGTGACTTGCCAGTTTTGATTGCTAAGAGATCTTTACCACACTCTGGAATTATTCTGAACAATGCGTTCTGTGCTATTTGGATCTATGCGAAAATACTTGATTAAATAAATATATTCAATAAATAGAACGTGTGAGAAAAGACATCGGAAAATTCAAACCTTATTTGTATTGACGATTTGACAAATTCAAACTAAAATCACTTGACATGTGAAATATGTAACATGTTAATGACACGGTGACAGCATGTATGGATTTTATATTTAGAGGTAATTATACTTTTTCACTTCTTGTCATTGTTGTTTCATTTCGCCGTTAATTGTCTAATGTAATTTTCTATAAGAGTATGATTTATGTTTGTTTTCGTTACCATACAATGATTCAGGCACATTTTACACAATAGCAACGAATTCATAATAGTACAGAGTGAACTTTCGATTGAATATATACTATTTTATTCTTAAATGTTTTACCATACATGTATACAGTCAAACCTGTGTTAGCGGTCACCTCCGAATAAAGGCCACACTGTGAATAAAGACCGTTATTTTAAAAAAGCGTCATTGTTTATTAGGAATAAACTGACCTTTGAATAAGGGTCAACTGTCAATTAAGGCTTCATCATATCTTCCCCAAGGATGGCCTTTGTTCACAGGTTTGACTGATTCGTGTTGACCGATTCCTCATTCAACTATATCAGTAAATCTCATGAATTAAAACCAGCTTTGTGGCAAAATGGTCTAAATGATGGTGCGATCTTATTAAACATTGTAGGGTTAGAGATCCGGATTAAAATCTGATTGGACATTATGTTAGGGTGGTAGCAAGTGGTCTCTACCAAGCGAAATTTAAGCTGAACATCCTTTGCATCAGAGATCAGCTGGTTAATGTATGTTGTTTTATCTGTACCAATACATCCAAGCCTGTCACGAAACAACAGCAATCATTGAGAAAGACATAATGTGCATGTGGCCTTTATTCAGAGGTCATTTGATTCTAAATAATCAATGACTATTTGTAAAATACTGGCCTTTATTCACAGATTGACCTATATACGGAGGTGGCCGCTAAAACAGGGTTTACTGTAGTGTCTCAACTAGCAAAGTATTAAAACAGACCCATGACAAAGGTTTTGTTAATTGTCAAAAGACATAACTCATGAGTATAAAATCTAGCAAAGTAATATCGACTCGTTTGAGTATGAAAACATTGTGTTCACTTCTAAACAAAATATTTCATTATTTATACTTGTTTAAATAACTACTTGTTCTTCTTTTTTTGGCATCGATTTGCAAAATGATACAATAATGTCAGTACTGGTAAAAGCATGGATTATTGTCACATGTAAAATGTATCAGGTTACATTGTTTGTATTAGAAGCAATAACAGCTTTTACAACACCACGTGGTTTTAATTTCTGTAGTTCAAAGCATTTTATTTATTGTCGGAAAGTTTTGCCATAAATGTATTTCAATTTTGAAATGTTTCAGACACGCATGTAATATGTATGTACGATCTTTTGCAGAGTTGTATGGTAACCACGGACATGTCGTAATATTATCGTAAATTATTTTAGATATCAAACAGAAAACATATAAAAACTCGGGTTGTGTAGTTAGTAATAAAGAAATCTGTTTAACCCCGTGTCGTATATAATCTTTAATCTTTTCTACAAATACCTTCTTAAATCACACTTAATATTTTTCTTATACGTTTACTTAGTATTGGAGAAAATCCATTTCGTATGACGCCGATATCTATAGATTTACCATTAATAAACATAGACTTATATTATCGCCGTTTAATGTATTGTATATGATATTATTTAAAGAACTCAACTGACATCTGAGACGGGTATGGTAGAATGTTTAAACTTTTTCTTTAATCCAATTAAGATATATTTGAGATCGGGAAATATGTATCGATATAACGAAGGTCGTTGCAATATATTATTTATGCAAATACGACAACTGTTTAATTCAAACAACGTGAGAACGAACTGTTTCTCGTCTCACCAAGTTTTCATGTCTAATACTCACACTTATGAACGTCTAGTTACATATTTGCTATTGGGTATTTCGATTTGTGTGTGTGTCTTATTGTACATGTAAATTGACCAGATTAATTTTGATATTAGAACTGTTAACCATAGAGAATCTCATGTATAGTTATATTCATTTTTGCTAAGAAAATATTTATTATATAAGTATTTGACACTGTGTCGTTTCGGAACCCGATATGTAGATCAAAGGTTCTTTATCTGACACAGTGGTTCATGAGCGGAAGTAAACACTGTCTTGTACTTGCGCCACAATCGTTACCACTCGGGCGTTTCCGTGACTGAGAAATACTTTTCTTTAGATAAACGCCGAGGAGTTCCGATTGCTTGTATACCATAGACTTAATGGGTGATGTGTTCTGAATCCAATCGTCTTCCGGCACTTTCAAAATAGACTCATTGTAACATATCGTAAGATTCGAACCTAGGTATCTTGTGGCAATTCCGGTCTTGATAGCTTCTGGCACGGGACAGACCTTTGTAATACAATCATTATACGGACGACTGACTTAGTTTGGTTATACGACGGACTAAATCAATACCTCGACAAAAAGTTTATGTTTATTTCAATTATTGTTTATCTACAAATGATGGACCGTTTTTGTAACGATTATTAAATACTTTAAGGTTCTTGGAAGAATATTTCAATAAATATTACGTCGTCACTTGTCATACAATGTTGAATTCATTAACAATTTCACAAAATCCCATTAGACAGAGTTCAGCCTAGTGCCAAATCATCAGAATTATGACAAAAGTTATTTACGATCCATTTACGATTGCTAGTATTCTGTTAAATACGCAAATGTCAGTGCAAATATAAACTATTGATTGATCGAAGAAAAATAACCCGAGTCCATTGTTTTGAGACGATATTCAATATTTCCTGAAATAGTGTATTGTTATTAATTGGTTTACAATTTTAAATGAATAACTTTTCAACAAAATTTCATATCGTATTTGGTAAAGTGCAATGTTTATGGAGTCGGTAGTATAGAATAGTGATTTTTCATGAAATTTAGAAATCTTAATTTGTCTGTTTGGACGCAATACAAACACATAGATATACAAGAATTCAAAGTACAAACTTCCAAGTCCATTTGTTTCTGATTCAAATTTTGTTAAAAATAGGCGCTTACCCTAAAAATCAAACACATACTATATATACTGGTACAATGTATGCATTTATTTGACAGTAAGCGAGTAGGTGCAAGAAATACATATGTGATAATATCAATTTTAAATCAAAGCTCAAATAATCTTTTTAGAGCATAAAGTTTGATTTTAAAGCTCCCTTTGGAAGAAAAGTGTGTGTGTGTGTGTGGGGGGGGGGTATATTGCTTTGCAATTGAAATTTTGTTAAATGATCAATGACGGTAATCAAAAGGGTGGCCTTTATTCGGACGTGCCCGCTATCGTGGCACAGGTTTGACTGTTTATATTATTGATAAATCAACACAAAAAGTATTTAAGTCACAGTAAAACATGAACACACATTTAACAGAGAATACATACCGATTGAATTGCTATACAGCGATACTCGTGTTACATTCTTTTATTAAAATGTATCATCGTGATTATACGAATCTTTGACACAAACAAGACTGCAATAGCGATTTAATATTGAACAAGAAGTGTTTGTGAAACACCGCCCCCTAAAGGCCAACTGGGTAGTAAGACCTTGACCTTTGACCTATTGAACTTCAAGTAAATGGTTATGACCAACTTCCCAACCAAATCTGAGGAGCTTCTAAAGGCCAAAATCGTTATCTAGTTATCGGTCGGACAAGTAAAACCCCTGAAAACTGAAAAGCCAACTGGATAGTAAGACCTTGACCTTTGACCTATTGAACTTCAAGTAAATGGTTATGACCAACTTCCCAACCAAATCTGAGGAGCTTCTAAAGGCCAAAATCGTTATCTAGTTATCGGTCGGACAAGTAAAACCCCTGAAAACTGGACTCCCTGAAAACTGGACTCTATGAAAACCGGACTCCCTGAAAACTGGACTCTATGAAAACCGGACTCCCTGAAATGCGGAATTCCCTGAAAAGCGGACATTTTTCGGAGTCCCATTTGTTTCGGATTTTTTAAAACAAATCTGTAAAAAACGCAAGTCTCAGAAAATCCCACTTTCGGCTCAATCAGGAAGGTGTCCGGTTTTTGCTGTTCATAGCTTACTCCATTATACTATTGTTATACCTACATGTTCAACCGTTGATTAACACATAAACAAATTACGATTGACATTATGTAAGCTTTACTACCCATTCTTTTGGAAACCTATAAGTTTATTTCAAGACATATCGGATTATACTCCAAGGACGTAATCTTTAACTTCGGTGTACATTTTTTTAATTACAAGATTAATAAATTGTATATAATCAATATTTTAGTACTTTATTGAATTGAGAGATCTTTGGGATTATTTTATTTTCAATGTGATGCAATTTATTCAGTATTTCGATAAGAAAGAGCTCGAGGTGCAATTGCTTGCAAGACATCTAATTCATCTGGGCCGAGTTCGATCTATTAGATTCAAGTCTGTATTTTTTTCGATTAAATCTAGAAAGAATTGCACTGGTATTATGAATTAGATTTATCATTTCAGATACGATGTTTTGACACAGTACAGAAATGCCACAAGACATTGGACCGCGATTACGTCTGGCTCGCCCGAAGACGCATCATGGGTTTGCTTCAGTTAATCAGCGTGGCAATGATGCGCGCGCACGTATTAGTTCCAGTTCCGGTGTAAGAAAATCATCCGGGCCTCAACGAGATGATTCTAAGAACGAAAATGAAAACTCCATTGAATTATTAGAATATGAATGGCCTGATCTGCCACCCATCATGCATCTAAAAGACGCTGTTTGTCGAAAGCGTGTCAGTAAAGGCATAAATTACTTACTTCCGGTAGACAAGGGAAAGAACTCTATCGATAATAAATTCAGAACGGATCTCCGCGCCATGTTCCAAGAACCCTATACCACAGAAAGTCCAAGCTATGATGATAATCGTGTGACCACAAGTGCGAAAGTCCACTTCCGGACGAACGTTGTAGACACGAGATGGACAAAACATCAATTACGGCATGTACCGGTTAGTTTAAATTGTGAATCTGAAAACATACGTAAACTGTATGCCCACTCGGCACCAGCCGGCGGACGAACAAAGGATGGACCAATGGCTGATAAACTTAAAACTCGATCTAGTCTGATATTACCTATTCAGGCAAAGGCGCATCCTGAAGCGCAGAAACTTCGTAAAGAAGTTGAGAAAATCATTAAGAGTGTTCAAGAAGATAATGACGAGTATGATGAAGATAAAGATGACATCACGTCCTCACAAGCGCATGAAAAGATGGATAAAGCTGAAAAACGCAAAAGTATTATGCGTTTTCGTGCTAGTGTGTGTGAACCGGACGATGATGATCTTGAACCAGAGTCGAACCAATCAAAACGCACCGCGGAACAATTTGACACTTACGAACAACTTAAAAAAGCTAAACCACCCAAACCAAAGATTCCGGATCAATTCAAATCTGAGTTTATGTCATTAGAACGAAATCAGGAGATTTGGGACTGGTTGCATTTCGGTGAAACAATCACAGACTTTGAATATTTTCTTGCTGTTTGCGGATGAACGTTCGCTTGGATAATGTGTTGCTTGTTTATCAGTTCATTTTGTCCATAATTTCTGCTCATACTTTTCACCACCTTTATGACGTAACCCTTACTTCCTAAGGTTATATTTTGATATTTTTGTTATTGTATTGTAAATAAACTTGACCGTTGTTATGGTCCGGACCTGTCCTGAATCTGAGGTACATAATGTTTTATGTTTCTTTACATGCAATTCAACTGTTGACAAGCGATTTTGGTCCATATCAATGAGATTATGCAAATTTATACGCTATCTAGTTACTGTTATGTACATTGAAGTGTATGCCTTGCTTTTGTACATGTGTATATCAATACTTTGATGAAGTTCTTCAAAGCATACTCGTACAATACACACTAGTCTTAAAACATGGCCACAAAAGGAGAAAAGAATCAGGCCTTCGTGCACAGTTAACTTGTTCTGTAGGAGATTTCTTGATGTTATTATATCATTATCATATGCTTGAGTTGCCTTCATCTTAAGATGATCGTCAACTCGGTATGACGGCATATTAAGGCCACCCTGTCAAGAAAATGGTTTGCGCTTACTCGATTCAAACTTTTAACGGAAAGTAGGCATTTATGTGTTAACATTGTTTGCTTGCATTGAAAACGAAAAGCTAGAATAAGGATAGATTTTTTTCAAACTCGCTAAATATCTTGGGGGTACGGAGTTATTTTAATGAGTCTGGTGCGTTACTGCAAGCCAACCATTTTTTACTGACGGCCTTATTATTCATTCTTAAGAATTCGTAACTTTTTCGTCAAAGGAGAAGATGGATTCAATTCAACGTCGAGTTCTTTCATTCAATATTCATGTATTCTTGTTATTTTCTAACAGCTATACAAAAAAAAGATTATTTTAAAATGAATAAAGAGTTGTATTTCTGTTTAAGTCACATAACTTATAAATTATGCATGCGTTGAATGAAATATGAAACAGTTAATTAAATATTAGCATCGTATAATTAATCGAACACTTATTTGATAAATGTTCAATAACAAGTCCCGCCATGTTACAACCATTTTGTAATAAAAAAAACAACAACACTTTTGAAATAACACAATTGTTTTTTTTTACAAACCAACGGTTGTAAACAGAGCTCGACGGCCTCGATGTTCAATTTATCATTATTACAATTTAATTATGATTCAAAAGCAAGTTTTTGCTAAAGCATTTCATTTTGACTTATTTAGTTTCAAAATATTGTATCATTTACATGCTGGTGCGTATTTACAGATCCTAAATTCAGTAAAAGTTAGCGAACTGTTAAATCCGCACGTTACATATAACGCTTATAGTGTTCCAAGGGACGCAACTCGTATAAGCTAAATATTATATGTAATAAGAGTTATCTCGCTTGGATTTCTTATGTACAAAGCATTTTGAGAAAATCGAAGCGACTGTCCGTTTAAGCTTGTATAGACATTACAACTCCTACATGTTCGCTTCAACTTGAAGATTAGCCACAATAACAATACAAAATTACTTTCGTCAGCTCCTTAACCATTCTGGAAAAATGTCATTAAAATACCTAATTACCCCAACATGTGCGTGTTCAAATTACATATTATATATGGGCCAACATCGACTGCATGCACGATAAAATAGAGAATTGGTTACTTTTTTATGATCTCCTAGAAAAGACATTTACATGTACTTCATACATATATTTAACACCTGGGTACATGAATAAACGATGATGTCACGAATTAAAAAGCGTCAGTACCACGTTTTTTGTCTGCTATGAAATATATATTAATATGAACAATACCGTATTCATGAAAAAAGAACTTTTTTATTAATATTAGATAAAGTCAATGATTATAAAAACTTTTAGAAAACGTGCAAAATGTCCATCGGCGGAAGATTGGTTCACGGTGACACAAATCTATTCAGTTTCAGACAACTCTCTAACGTCTAGATGAAGGTTCTATGTTCTAGTTACTTCCCTTTCTTCCAAATATCTTACGCATTGGTATTCCTAAATGTTCTTAACTCATAGACTCACTCTTAGTACGAAATCTTTGTATGCTGAACATATTTTCGGGTTGCTTGATAAAACTACATCATATAATGACAGACAAGTCTAACAGCTGAATTTTTATCACCATTAAAAGTAGCTCAGTGTTATGCTATAACAATATGAGAATATGAGATTCGAGTCAATGAAAAACGCGATTTCAAAATACAAACAAAAATAGCATACATACAAATGTATTACAAAAAAGATTACTAGTAAAAGAATACTAAAACATTGAGCATGCTTAAGTAAAAAGAAAAAGGAATACCATGTTTTCACTGATATCCTTCCTAAAACAGGGAAAACTTTTTTATTATCATTATTTCGAATGTGAGTTCGGAGCTCTTAGCTCATGTGAAAATGGAAAAAGCGACCTAGAACAAAAAAAAACGGTCTAGGGTTGGTAGAAAAAATAGTGTTTCCTGGGTTAATGGATACCGGAAATATTTTAAGAACGTCTTTTAGAAACACAAAGGTCCCTCTACGATAAGGCATTAATGAACAATAAACTTAACAAAATAGCCTCGTACACAGGTAGACGAATAGATTCTTCATATTTTGAGTTTAAGAATATAAAAGACTGAATGACGAAATCACGTACGCCACAAACTTTCCGATCATCGACTCCAGTTCTATTAAAGCATCTATAGTGGATATATCTAATTGTGTTAATAGCGGCTTGAAAAAATCATTCTCCAGACAAGTGGCGTACAGTCCACACTCCATAGTTCATGAATGAAGTGTGGTTACCCTCTACTCCACATTAAGTCACCAGAAAATCACACCACAAGGTCGTCAAAGTGGTTAGATGACCCAATTTTATTTAATGTATTTACCTAATTTCTTCTCATTCTAATAACTTAAGAAATATCACGTGACTCTAGGCAGAGGATAAAATACAGTCACACACGGTTATATAATTAAAGAATAAAGACCCATTAAATTTTTGGATGTTAAAATTAAAGTAGGTATTATTTTTTTCTAGAAAGATGTCTTATCAGTAAAACTGACTTTTACTTGCAATAAAAACATTTCGAACTTGTCTTTTTTAATCACGAAATACGCATAGAAATGTAGCACAGTTTTTTTTTCAATGAAATTGCAAAAAAAAAATGGCATCTGATAATATTTTACGAGATGTAGCTATAGACAGGCATTACGTAAATATTGTTTCAGACCAAATAAGATATATTTTTTATATTTTACTATCATTTTATCTCTAATGTTCTGTATTATTACTGAATAAAAAAAGTTAG
This sequence comes from Lutraria lutraria, assembly GCA_964023205.1. Classification (NCBI taxonomy): domain Eukaryota; kingdom Metazoa; phylum Mollusca; class Bivalvia; order Venerida; family Mactridae; genus Lutraria; species Lutraria lutraria. Next base: position 1,992,105 of record OZ026841.1, on the reverse strand, counting down.
TGGGCCTTTAACTAAGATATAATAAAGATCTGGATACAGTGTTGTGTTTATTTATAGATTTGGTGAACAAAAACATTATGATGAAGTTATTATAACAGTTCCCATTCGTGGAATTTATTGTAATCGTGTTCAACTGTACCATTGCTAATGTCCGTGTCGATTTCAGCTTATCTTAATAATAGATTTTGACTAAACTGATGTGTTCAAAATAATGAGACAATATGACGAAATTATTAACATTTCAACTACCCCGATCCACCCTTATTTTAAACTGCCAACCCCAGAATTATTTTTGGTCACGATCAATATTTTCTCGCCGATATTTTTATGAACTGTATCTCCGAAACATGACTGCAAAATAAAGTTTTGCCGACTTACCAATCCCCAAATATTTGGCCGGGAATATTGTTGAAAAAATGGGCTATCTTTGTTTAACTAATTCAACAATTTTATAAATCATTGGCATTGTTCAACGACTATTGTGATATTGATATGATTATTTTGAAGTGTTGTAATATATCATTTGAACTTGTTTCAGATTATCCTGAAACAAATTGGCTGTAAATAGCAAAACACCCTATATATCTGCCAGTATACCTTTATTGTTTATTATTTATAAGATTTTATAAGCTGCTAACACCCACGTTTTGAATAGCAGTATATTATTTGTATATCAAACTCTAATATAAGACACATTTAATAAATATTAAATACATTTTATTGAAATCTTCGATCCCCATAATACACACTTAAATAAAAAGCCTGGGAATATATCATAAGAATGTGATTTTATTAATTTTTCATTAAGTCTATGTAAATCATTGTTGTATACCTTGAAGAGCTCCTGAACGTGAAGTAGTCTGCAAGATAACCCCAACGTCTCTTGTAATTACCCCAAAGGATATAAAATGAACCCAAAGGAACACAAAGTATATTATACAACCCGTATAAAACTTGTTACTATATAGATGAACAAGGCGACAGTGGCGCCCTCTATCATTTGGGTTTAAACAAAAATTCCCTAAGTGTTTGATCGGATCTTTTTATTTGTTTGTAAAATTAAAATATTGAACCCCAAACAAAGATATCAATTTATAGTATGACGTCTAAGACTATGATTATATTAGTGTCCTTTACCCTACTTAATTTGAATTGTCATATTATTGATGCTTATTTTGGCATCAATTTACGACAGAAACATTAAAAAGACAGAATTTGTTTGTCCGACAAGTCAATTTCAGACTTATGTACTTACATTCTGTCAACAAAAGATTAAAGTACTATCGCATATAGCTCATAAAACAATGTTCGCCGTAACAATTTAAATGTGGAGTATGTTTTAATTCTTTAATAAATAATGTTTTATTGTTTCAACACGTATTTAACGAATAGGGAATACATGTATGTATTGTTTAATAGTGTGTGTATAAGATCTGGCAGTTGTATCGAAAGGGCTTACATATTACATAACAATCAATAACAACAATCTGAATAGATATACAAGACACTAGCGTTATAGAAGAATACTCGTCACAAGACACAACAACAGCAGAATCACAACAACAACACCAAAAAAAAAAAACATCCAAAAACACAACAAAAACAAAATCTGCGTCGATATGCACCCCGTCCTTGAAGAAAACCACCCTATAACGTACCTAATATACATATGGCTGCAATCAGTTGTTGAACAGCGCTAGCATGCTTGAATAAAAAATACATTTTGACATTGACCAAGTAACACGTACCTTACTACAAGCACGCTTACAACTTTTCAAATAAAACATTAGATAAAATTTAACTATAAACAATAATGATTTATATCTTATAAAAAAAGTTAACATTGATTCTTTTGAATCAGATTGACGATTCAGTAATGCTTCCCCAATTTGGAAAACACTGGGCAATATCATACGTTTGACTACTACTTACAATACGGCCCTAAACTCATAAACCACTTGTTCCAGTGAATAAAAGTTCAAATATTAATTCAATATTAATTATAGCAATAAATTGGTTTATATGAAATCAAATTGAATTTATAACAAGTTTTTTCCGTCGTCTGACATCCTTATCAATAAGTCTACAACATGTTGGCGACACTGATTTTACGCGAAATGCTTGCTGTCACATAAAATGACACTTCAGTCCTAGAAGGATGGTAAATTTCTATAAAGATGAATGTCAAATAGATACCAATACACTTAAACTACAATATATACTCAGCCGATAATGAACATTAATTGTATTAATGATGGTGATTTGAGATTCCTCATAAAATACACGTGTTTGGGCGACAATAAACAAAGGTTGTATCTACGCTGATCTGTAGCCTTTTAAGAGAACAATTAAGCTATCCAAGAAAATACAGGACCCACTTGGTCAGACTGGAAATAAATTGTAGGCGAACCACGACGTAGAAAATAGTTCGTCGATGACGTGTTCTGAGATGGTATAAGGTGACCTGACTGTCTGCACGTACTGAAAACCCCTTTCCGGGTCTTGCGCAAAGCGAGGGACACGTATACAGGCAGAATGGTTTCAGTTATGGCCAAACGAATCGCGTTAAGAGTAAAAAATATCGCATTTACATAAAGATTTGACACACAGAGACAAATGTCTCGAATGGAGCCAAAAAAACTAGAAATGAATGTGTTTAGAGGACACGAATGCCCCCACTGAGCGTAAGTAAAAAAGGGCCATAACTCCTGTGAAAATGTTTGGATTTTAATGGAAATCGAAGTTGACCTGTTTTTCATTATTATACACATGCATGTAAAATATGAAACCAATCCATGAAACATTTCTTGAATAATCCCACGGAAACCAAAATTTGAACGGACGGACAGGGGTAGCACTTAAAATTCTTTAGTCTCATTAATATATTTTAGCTGCATTTTAAAAGATTATTAAACCTTACAACGCTGGGGCCACCACTGCGAAGTTTTTACCAGCAGGGTAGAGCCAAACCAGCCTACACATCCATGTAGTCTGATCAGCAGACGATTTCGCTGTTGGGTGTCTGACTTCAGAAATTTCATTGTGCTATCCCTTACACTGTTTCAAAATGGAAGTTCGACAAGTCCATTTCAGAAGTTCAGCTGGTTTAAGGTTAAATATAATGGAAAACAATATTCTGACAACATTCCATAAAAATCTCCAAACAATACCATGACCACTGTAAGCCAATACATGAAGCAACGGAATCAAAAGTTGGTCAGTGAAATATAAGTATTAGACTGAAGGTATCCAATCACGGGTAATGATTAACGGGTTACAGGTTCAATACTTGACTTACGAAATTATCTTAACCACACTTTTCTCGTTGAATCAGAAGCTCGTTCCATAGATATATGCTAACTAAAATGCCACATCATTGCTAACGGTATATTTTCAGAAAATTGTTTTTGCAACTGATACCATAACAGACAATAGTCGTACATCGAGAATAAAACTGGATTCTTGGAAGAAGCAAGATAAGTCTATCATTTTGTCAATTCTTATAATATGCAATACATTGTACTTGCAATCGATCTAAATATATAAGCAAGTATTTGATTGAACATATCAAAACTCTACATGGTAATCAATTAAGTGTGTTTAATGAATTTCTTCCAATTCTATTATAAGAGAGAATTTTAGAAATTCGGTCCCGGCGTATATTCTTTCTCAGGAACTACAATTGTTAACAATATCTCCATCGTGTTCGGGACATGATTTATACCTACCACATTGTTTCATGTTTTCATTCGTTCAGAGTCATCCAATTGTTTACCTCGCCTTCATATCTAGTCTATTCTTTGATTGTATCACTTAACATAGTTATCAAATATCCATCAAATTCTATCATATCAGCTAATCATTACGATAATTTCTTATATCGACACACTCGTGTGTGTTTAAAACGAACGGAAAAGACACTTGGCCGATACTAGAAAAAATCTAAGAATCATACTTCAACCATTCGTCTGATCTTACGTTTTAGTTTGTCTCGTTTTTAATAATCATTAAGAATATCATTGAATACTCATTGGATGTACTAGTACTATGAATTAGGGGTCCTTTAACATGTATTGTTAACTTATACATGTAACCATAGGGTCATATGGGAATTACTAATCTGGTGTAAGTAAAACTAATCATACCGATCCTATTGTTTGGCACCGACACTGTCGTTTCTTACTGAAAAAAGCTCATTCAAGGAAATATTTGGATAGAATCGTGCCTCCAAGATATGTTAAGAAAAAATAGAAAAGTATTTTTGTTCTAGTCGCATAAACATGACTATTTTTACCGGTCTTATGTAATTTTTGTTTTGCTTTGTAAATGGCCAAAGGTATATTGTATTATGCCGATTAGCTATGAATGAATGAAATGAATATATTCAAATGTTTATTGATTCACTACATAATAATTAATTAGATATCAATTAGACAGTTATTAGCAGTGGTTAAGCCATGACAAGATAGAACGTGTTCGCGATATAGAGTGTTGTTGAGGAAAGAGTGATTTCTGGAACCCAATTTATAATGAAACCGTTGTATAAGGCGGCAAGGTTCGGTCAACACCATACCTTCAGAAATAACAGATCAAAATCATATGAAACGATTCATCAGAATAAAGCAACAGTTTAAAAAAGCTAGTGACAAGATATCGATAGCAATTGATATGATGTTAGATATCATTCTCGACGAAAATAGCGCAGTTGATAAAAAATACAAGACTTTATCTAATTTTCGTCCACCATTGTTCTAGTCCAATATTGTCCGAAAGTTTGCTAGGAATTCAAATTTATAATATATATTTAAAGTATAATGTAAAATAATCAACATTCCATAGGTACTATTTATTATTTAATAGCCGACCGGTTTCGTCATTAGACTCATCAGGGCAATAATACTAAAATGGCGTCAAAATTAACGTACAAAAATGATGTATTTAAATCATTTTTGAGGGTCTAGATATCTGTTTAAAAAATAATTTTCGCTATCTGCTGTTATTTCGACTAAGCTGAGGTTCTACTGACCAAATGTATATTTGGATACTAATAACTAATGTTTTTGCACCAACGAGTCCGAACATTTATTTATAGTTTGTTTTATATCAATAATTTCCGAAATAATCATATCAGAAGGATCATCATTTTTGCAGGTTTTTGAAATAGAATAACGATGCCAATTCTATTGAGTTATTGTCCCTTTAATATAATGCAGTGAAATTTACAAATTTCATATAAAAATACAATTTAATGATGTTTTTTTTCACAATTGATTAAGATTGTCTAAATACAAGATATTTCAAAATGCATTTAGGAACATTTATGTTGGGTAATAAACAAAAAAGAAAAATGCACATTACAAATTTTAAAATGCGTCATGCACAAATCATTCTCAGCTTTTAGCGCTAGTACAACAAACTTGCCAAGTTACTTTAATGTGTTCGGCTCATTTGCAATTGTCTCGGAAACGATTTTCGAATACTAACGCAGTTTTTAACCGCTTGAAGATCGGCCGTCTTTTGGATACAACTTATCGCCTATTTCTTATGATTAAGACTCTGAAAGTAAATATCGCTGATCCCTTTAGGAAAAGGGATTTTAAGGGGACAATCACGGCGAGTAGTTGTCGGCTGATCAAGAAGGAATTACGGTGGGAAATATCAACAAAGTTCAATATATAAACACTGATGAATTATTTTGTAAATTTGAAAAGCAAATTTTACTAAAAGCTTTCACGAAATCTGTATCGTTTATAAACACTTTTTTCTTTAAACAATTATAAAGAAAATATTGGGCAATTCTTACATTGAATTAGAGTTAAACTGTAACAATATTTCGACATTCGTGAAGAGGGGTTCGTTTAACTTTAGCACCTTATAAGGGATAAGCAAACAGTCTTATTAAGCATTTATTTGCTCGACCACACAATGTTAAGGAAATTCGCTTACACAAGAATTCAACAGTACGACATTAACCAGAAATTTTATTGAAAACATTGCAGTAACATTATTTGGGTTAGTTAACCATAAAAGTGATATACACAAATATTTGACCAATATACACATTGTTAGAAACGACTGATTGACCAATTCACTACATGTAGATGGTCATATTCAAGCATCTTGGCCTATTATAATATACCAATATCAAATACGGGGGAGACTCCATGGCGCCATTTCCTAATTTCAAACCATGTATTGTAATTGGTTCTGCAAACTATTTTAGCAGAAATGAATTCAATTTCCGGTTATATATGAAATACGAAAATTGATAAGCATTTGTTAGAAAAAAGACTTGACGCACTATATATGTGTATAATTAATTAATAATACGTTTTCAGCGAGATGAGATAATTTCTACAATGTTATATTTATTATTTATTCGTTGAATAAGGTGATATTTTGGTAATTTATTTTTGCCTTGCGTTTTTTTTTTTTGAAAATTCACCACCGAAGTGTAACATTAAAGTACGCCACAATTTATGCTGAATATATGAATTAAAAATTAAATCATGTATTAATGACAGACTTTAATCCAGGATATCCTGTAAAAGACAGGTATAATGAGGTAAGACACAACCCAAAACTTCTATGAAATGTGATATTCCATAGCGGTTTACTTGTATATTTTCCTTAATACCGATATGTACCAATAACTCGATTACCACTGAATATATTGGAATGATTCCGTGTCACAAAACTACAAAAAATGCTCGCTTTAAAATTTCTTCGTAATAATAATGCATAATATTTAATAAACCATGTCTGACTCACGCATCTACCCGGGTAGTTTCTTCTAGGAAAATCACGACATATATACAAAACGTGATATAAGAATCATATCAGCTTAATATATTGTCTTCCGATCCAACCCCATTTTAGAGTTTTATTGTCATATACGCATGTACATTCTTGAAAAAAATAAAGTTTACACTAAAATTATTGAAATTCAACAAATCCGAAATGTCTTCACACTGTCTGGTATTTAAATCCCCAAAAATGCATCGTTCCTACACGGTGTCGTATTTCGCGTTACTTTGACAGGTTTCGCAAAATCTAAATGCATAAACTGGTTACTTTCTGTAATGGTGTTTACGCCTTTAGAAAACCACTTAGGACTGGCATGACATGAAATACATGTTTTTCTCACAGCCATCCCAGATAAACATTGAATCGACACGTCTACAGAATAAAAATCTGAAATAAATTGTCGAATATATTTTTTTGTAAGAGCACACTCATCATAATAGATTGAAAATTCAGAATAATTTGATTTCATTATAAAACATTACACATGCGTTGAGAAAATATTCTGGAAAGAGTAACAGGGCTTAGACGAGCCGCCGTTGTTACATAATTGTTTTAACAATTAGAAGGGCGTCCATAATTGGTACTATATGTAAGTTGATTTCACATTTGCAAAAAAATTGAACAACTTATATATACACAATCAGCATGTTCCCTGTTGTTGACAGTTTATAGACGAAGAGTTTATAAGCTTGGACAAAAATAGATTCGTCTTTCTAAGTAACTTGGCACAATTCGTCCCCAATTGTTTTCATGAATTCATGATTGTGGCATTTCTATTCTATTTTCCTGTTTAAAACTTTGGGCCCGGTGTCAAAAATAAGAGCAAACGGATAACCGAAAAAACGACATATTATTTCTGGTCTAATTATTCTTAATAATAAAAGATATGTGAATTTAGTGGTATAAATACATTTTATCATTTGTTTTTCATTTCAACAAATAAATTGTAAAAAGTCACAATTTTGTCTAAGACATTCTGGAAGATCGCATTTTTAAACATTTAGAACCTCTGAGTAACATATTTAAAACTTATGCTAATAAATGAATATTGCAAAAGTTGTAGATAGAAATACAATAGATTGCATGCTAAATGAAAGAATTAGCTCTGCCCCAAAATTATGCTTGAATAACTTTACATGTGTAAAATATAACCAATTAGTAATTACTAGTATTCGATAACATAAGACCGTAAAAAATGTATGACGAATCGCTTTTTTCGGAAAATCACATCGCATCTGTTGCTTGAACAATGAAAAAAATCAACTGACATACAAATAGACGAGTGTGGTTTAGTTTAGTTTTGCTGACGTTTCGTCAACATTGTTTTTTTTCTTTGTGTCGTGTATTAGTCATACAATAAACTAATTATACAAGAGGAGCACAGCATATTTATAAGAGATATACACTAAATGATGAAGCCCCATTAAGAAATAAATAATTCGTACTAAGTATTTATCTTTGTATTGCTAGTTTTATGAGTACTACTATAAGTATAGTATACATGTCAGTACTTACATCATCACTGATTATTAACAGTTTACTATTTTCTTCCATTCAACCAACTCTTTATATAGTCGCACACCGAACAGCGTTGACAATATTCCACATTTAAATTTTAAGCGCGGTCTTCAATGCGATGTTGTTTTTTTAAAAATGCGAGCTGTTTTTATTTATGCCCAAAACATATAATAATGGTTACGTCAACACATAAAATACATTTCCTGTGGTTCGGAAACTTTGCAAGGCTGTTTCCGATGGAAATAATTATAAAAATTGCATATAGTATTTAGCAGTTGAGTATTTTTACGCTCCGTTTGAATTCGTAGAAGTTCTGTTATACTTTACGTGTTTTTTTTGCGTGTGTTTAAACAAACTGAACAGCATCATTATCCTTGATATAACAAAGATTCAACTTTTTCTATAATAATATACATTTTTTAACTTTTGAAAGATAAAAACAAACCTGGCGCTGACTACATTTGAAGTATCACGTGATATGATCTTTTCTATGATTTTTTTATTTATTTACAATCTAGAATCGCCTTTCACTTTTTAATTTCTGAACACAGAACAAAAGAGTGTATGAATATACAATATTACTATCCATCGATAGAAAGAATTCTTATTATTAAACAGGTAGGTATGCATGAAATGAAAAACGCAGCTTAAAATAAGTATAACAAAATAATTAGCTATTTTTTATGCTATTGAATATATTAACTTTTAAAACAAATGATTAAATGACACGGTTTTAGCACAGATAATATGAACCGATTTCTATTTATCATCGGTCATTAAGTTCAAATTAAATTTGTTACAAAATCTAACTATTAAAAGAGTAACATTTTCAGAAAAATTAATAGCGGACATTTTTATCAATCTATTTCCGTATTTGACACTTGTGTGTAACGGAAAAAGAAATGAAAAATGTAAAAACATCATCTTCTCATTGTGGGAATAATTAGGATTAAATATGACCAAAATTGAAAAAATACACTACTTAGCTAAAAAAGATGGCCATGTTTTTGTAACATAACTATATTAAAGAATATGCTTGTTCTAGATAATTTAACACAATGGGAAAACAGTTAATCGAACTTTGACAATTGCAACACTTATATAATTGTATTTCGTTAGTTGTTCTTTCATATTATACATACAATAGTGTAATTATAAAAAAATATACCGTCAGAAATTGTTAAGCAATTATCAGAAGGGATAGTTGAATTTAATATTTGATTTGCAATGTCAGACAATAAAGAGGTAACGCTGGCTGTAATCGAATCATAATGCCAAATTCTAACCAAACCGCAACACCAAAGTGATGTCACATTATTAACACAGTCAATGTCTCATTAGCGTTAACTCCGCCCACTTTCTCAAGATGTCCGTTGCGTCTATCCACTTAGATATGGCTTCCTTAAGGAGTTTAAGATAAATAGATTATCAAACAAACGAATGTACGGTTCTGTGCTTGGATTGGCTGTCCAGATAGGACGCTGTGCGCTGTTTAAATATTTGAATAATAGTTAGTGATTTGGATTTAGACAAAATATGAAAGCAATTTAAAGTGAATTTCAATCTGCGAACCGCAATTACAAGTAAATATTGTTCAATTATACTCATAGTTTTGTTGGATTAAACTTACATCTGCTGATACCAACTCCATAACAGGAAACCAGGACTTGGGTTTTATGTTCATTTTGAATGTGAGGGGACGGTTATCTAAAATCAAAATTAAAACAGTTGGCAAATACTTTTAATATTGCGAGTGAATATATAGAAGACAAAGCGTACATGTTATGGCACATTGATTGTTTATTCTTTCGTGATTTTTTTTGGTACGGAATATTAAGGAACAATGATTCATTTAATGCCGAGTTATTCGACTGTTGGTCGTGGTGACATTAGTCCATCTTACTACAATGGTGTTCCTGGGGCTTATCCTAGAGATTCCGCGACCGTCAGTTCACCCGAACAATCATCACCAGCGGTACCACATTCTTCATTCCTCATCGATGATATTCTTGGAAAGAAACAGAGAGAACGCGAAGCCGAACAAAATCGATTGGAGCGAGAGCGCGAAGATGATAGACGCCGTGAGCGACACAGAGAACGTGACACTGACACTATTATAGATCGTCATGGAATAAATGAACGTGGAGAACATCGTTCTGATAGTGCAAGAGATGCTGAATTAGAGAGACTCAGAGAGCGTGAAAGAGAACATGAACTATTAGCTGAAAGGAGTAGACTTAGAGATATAGAACGTGAGCGACAAAATGAACGTGACAGAGATCACCATACTGATAGACATTTACATATGTTACAGGAATCAGCCTCTAAATCATTATCATCACCACCAGCCTCAGCGACCTCTCTCTTGCCTTCAGATGTTTTGCGACCAACGCCTGTTAATCCAGCAGCAATACAGACAAGTGCGTTGACAACACCGACCATTTACAAACCATTACCTACGTTATATGACCCATCCTTACTTCAGCAAGCAGCCTATATGAACCCTCATCTCTCAGCATGTCAGTCTTCATTGATGAGGCAAATGTGTGGCAACATTGGAGGTTTAAGTTCCATACCTGGTTACACCCGTCATGATATACCTGCCATATTTGATCCGCAGTACAACGCCTTTTCTAAAGGTAACTATACAACTACCAATACCTTTGCTGTTTGTTAAGTGTTCCTGCTATTTGTCTTTCCATGTTTATTGAAGATCTTTTGTGTCATATATATTCTAAATCTAGTCGAATTCTTGTTCCAAGAAACATAATTCCCATTATTTGTATTTTTGTGATAATCAAGCACAACTCAACTTACTAATTAATTGGCATCAAGTACGCCATGAACTATAATGACATAATGTACACTGATAACATACAGAACAGAATTGAAACTAACCAATACAACTAAAAACTTGACCTATCTATATAAAATAACATTTCCTTTGACAAATACAAAACGTGAGACTCTTTTACAAATGCTCTCCTTAACACGTAAGTAATTCTTTAAAATTAAAAAATTAAATTAATAAACCAACTTTTATTTCATATATTTTGTTCAACATAATCACGTAGGTAAACTAGATTAAAGCAACAAAAAAGATCGACAAAGAACTAAGTGATACAGAGGATTCATTGACACTATTAAGGGTCTCTTTAATCAACAATGACATGTTTTTCATAAAAGTAAAAAAGTAAAGTAATAGTCTCTATGTAACCTGCGTATAACGTTTACAAAAATGGGGGCATGTGAAAGAGGTTATTGTAAATTTAATCGAGTAGAAATGAACGCTGTAAGTGGATATATAGATTCGTCTATCATCTTTTTCCTTGAAATTGACTTATCCCACGATCTCCTATTTATGATGATATTGACATTTATTCATTAATTAGGATCTATATAGAGGGGATTACTTCCGTCTAATAATATTTAACGGAAACAATTGAATCTAGATTTCATACTCACTGCAATATTTTATTGTATGCGCGCATTTATATCTGCCATGTACACTTCGAGCGCACCATCCCTATACAATAGAACTTCGATTTTAAGGCCAAGTTTGGGAAATTGTTTTGATGGTGATACGGTTTCGGCAACAGCATCAAAAAAGAGGTCTATGTAGTTACCTTGCCTTAATACTCAATTGTACTCCAAATAAGATGATAATGTGATTATTTTACTAATTTTCCTTCCCTATTTTCCGTTAGTTGCCATTACTAACTTATCTAATTTGCGGCAACGGTTTCAGACAATGATTAAGGCAAATGGTGAAAAGATATGATCTTTAGTAAATTTTCATTTTTGTTTCTAATATATTCAAGCATTTCAGCAATTTTTCATGCAATTGTTTTACCAATACGTGCGTGTATTTCAAAAATTTGTACCGATACAGCATTCAAAGATTGGTCATTACGCGTTCTGAACAAAAAGGCTCTCTTGATCACAAGAAGCGATTGCCTGATTTGGTTCGTAATTATTAAATTTAAAAATAGTTGTATAATTTACATATCATATTATTGTCCGCACTTGGACTATATATGTTTTATGTACATATAGTCCATGTGTTGATCTTTGTTACATTTGGCATACAATTCATCTGTTCATTAATTCCATTTTGTGCTGTCATTTCCAGATTTCTTCAAGTTGGCCACAGTAGTATTTTATTCTTATCACATCATACAGGCATTTCTTTGTATATTTCTTTCTGCATAATATTCTCATAAAAACATGTATTGCCTTATTATCAAAGCAACGTTCACAATAATTTGGATGAATCCGTATTTTGGATTTTTATTTTGTGTTTTCTTTTCACCTTAAAATGAAGTATATTTCCACCGAAAGACACCTAGTATGCCTTGGTCGAGTTTTTCTAACTGTAGGAAAGTCATTTTTTTAATTTGAGCAGAAGCTCGGGTCCCTTCAGAAGATCGTTGGCTAAACATCTAATAAAAATATGTACAATTTTGCAAAATAATTTAAAGAACGAGTTGGGGAATTACATTCATAAGAGTCTGAGAGTGGTGGAGGCAGTGTCATAAAAATGGAAAGAGAAAAGGACCACAGCCTAAACTAAGATGTTATTTCTCGCTTCTCGCTGAAACGTTTATCAAATAAACATCTGGTATAAATATAAAATAATCAAATAATCCTTAAATAGTTCTCTCATCGATGCGAGATTATTTAATGGTTTAACTTTTATTTCAAATCTAGTATTTTAAATCTACTCGACGCAGACATTTTATGAAATATGACGGTATTAATATCATATAAAAGTTTTCAAGAGGATATTCCATTCAATTGATTGAGTAATATTTCAATTTTTATTTAATCATTTTTTGTAGTAATAAATTTCTTAAACTGTGGTAAAATAAAGTGCTCGCTTCCGTGAGATTATTATAGACAAAACGGCATAATTTTATAAAAATATAACAACTGTTTATTTAAGTGCCACTATATAATATTTACATAAATGAAAACTTGTAGCCTTTATTCACGAATTATTAATGATACTAATTATTCATAATCCGGATAGTAAAATTGGTTTGAATTTGTTTTTAACAGTCAAAATTTGATACTTTTTCAACCAAAATAATTTGTGAAGGAAATAAAGATTTGAGTCTCGGAGACAGGCTGTTCTGTAAAAGTATTACGTAAGCAATGTCATGAAACAATGGCATGAAGGAATAGGAATGAAATAATTCCATCGAGACTGGTTGAATTCGGAATGAAAATTTTGGGTATACACATACAGTGAATTTAAATATTTGCCTTAGAAAAAAATGTCATTTTCGTATTTCGACATCAGAACAAATAGGTTTCACTAAAACGCATTATCCCTCTCTGGTTATTAATGTGTCATTCAGTATCATTGACTAAATCAATTTATAATTAGTCTTGTAATATCTCATATGTGAACATTTATGTGAAAAATAAATGGTTATAACAAAAATGCATGAGCAGTTGCTCTTACCAAAAATGTTTAATCAAAGAAACTGGAGCTTTCCGAGTTACTAGCTGAATTAGTAAACTTGTCAGTTTTATTAACTCTAAAAACAATTAAGAGTATCGGTCTTTTGAACAACAGTTCACTAAAATCTTAAGATGCACAGTATAAATCTTTATTCCTGGATGAATTACGCGAATATATTTGATGTAATATGTTGTTGTGTTCATATATACCAGGCCCCTTCAAAGTTTATTCATAAGTCTGTCAACTTAATAAATGCTTGATTGGATGCGACCGATTTATTGAAAAATCCCTAGACCCCATAAATATCCTAGCGACTTAAAAAACATATTTCTTTTTTCTCATTTATTTCGTTTTCAGTACATTTTTGTATACAAGCATAATTTGTGATGTTATCAAAAATGCCTACCTGCCAACACAATATAAAATGGCTTGGTCAGGTAACAAGAAACCAATATTTGTCAAAGGATGGCCTACGTATCATGCTATGATAATGCAGTTTTCTCATCCAACACCATATTTAATTTGCATTATGCCATATCATTCATTACGTCAATAATCAATTGGTCCAAATAAACATAATAATCTTACTGTGAAATACCAAATCATTTATAAAGTCGCCGACGAGTATATTTCAAGATTTTTAAGTATTTGTTTATAAGTTTGCCCCTTTTAATTTGCCGCCATTGTCATTTTGAATCTTGCTCTTGAAAATCTCTTAATAGGATCATAAAAATAAGACGGACAACTAACAAACGTTTGATATCGTAAATATATCAAAGAGTACATGAATAAATGGTTGGTAAACACGACTTATATGCCAATATCAAGTTTAAAAGCTTCTGCGTTCGAATAGGATACGTTAAGCACTTAATTGATACTCAATTTTATCTTTAATTCCCGTCTTTTAACCGCAATTAACAGATAAGACGGCGCGTAATGCGTCGTGTACGATTGAATGGGACCGGAATACCGGACTGTCGGTCATTTAGACCCATCTAATGGTCAAATCGAGACATATTTAATCTGCCAAGTACCAAACTATGGCCACTTGTCCGCAAGTGGAAAATTCCTGTGATTTTTCGTGATTATTTATTAGGGAAGTAATTGAAAGCTATTAAAAGTGATTTGTGAACTCGCTAGTGGTAAATCTATACCAATAGCACGTGTTATGGTACTCCAAATGTTAACATGAGTCGAACAGTTCAAGATTAAAAAACGGACACAAACCACAGACCAACTTATTTCCTCTTCCAATTCAGAAAGACATATCTGAGATACGTAATGGTACCGTATAAAACACTTACTTTGTTCCAATGTGCACACAGTCTGTCAGAAGAAAATGCACTTAGTTTTTTTCTTTTACACAAACGTTGCTTTATCATTAGAACCAGCCAAAAATACGTTGATGGAATAATTAGAAGTATAGTTTACTACAATAAAAATTTCAACAATTTGAATTCTTACGCAATAATCGAATTCAACTGGTTGTTAAAATTGAACACAATACGATGCTTAGTAGACGCTGTGCATACAAACATTTATTCTATTAAACACAAAAACAACATCTTGAAAGAACAACAACTACTTTAATATGGTGATTCTATTCTTTTTGGTCAATTAAACTTTGATCCGATCATACAAGAGTGTTGCCTCACATTGTCACATGCTTAGGAAAAGAAAAAAATATTTCGAGCTTCGACTTAAAAATAAACTTGGCCATAATATATACACTACAAAGATGCACATCGTGCCTTAATGTTTTTCTGCATAAATTACTAAACAACAACCGAAAAACTACCTTGTTTGTGTAGTCAGTGTTGGTATAAAAATATTATGTTGTTCATACGACTGTGTGTTGCGTTTTTAAAATATGTTCAAAACTATGTATACATTCCCTCGTTTTATACAACATAATATACACTTATGCAGTTTAGATTCACTAAGCGACGCCTCAATCATAGGACGATCTCACTACAGTGTAATCTCCCTACAACAGCCACAAATGGAAATGACACAAATGGCTTTTGGATGGGGGTAGCTGTTGTTAGATAATGAAAATAGAGTAAAACGTCAATTTAGGTTGCTAGTATACTGGCTGTAAAAGCGAGGTGACAGTTGCTCGGAGGTGACTGTTGTTCGGAGGTGACCGTTCATGGAGGTTACACTTTATCTATAACAATGATTTATTTTTTATACCGATGTTAAATTTTTCCTTTATATGTAAATAAATATTTAGATTCATTAACTAATTACGGATATAATTAAACATCCGCCTTGACATACATGGACATGTACCATATGATTTTATTAAATCTGATAAAAAAGGCGCGGTAACTTATACATGGCATGTTACCATATATGGCAATATTTACATGTTTTATATTATATTATAGGCGTGGTCAAGTATCGCTGTCCGGAAGTAGGGGTTGTGCGGTGTTTTCCAATGCTTTTACAAGTATTGGATACATTTATACGCCTTATTGTAATTTTACGAAAGCTTAAATATATACAAACTTATTTCCCATCAAATCGTTCACTATCCCAAACTTTAAAATAACTACATTTTTAAACTCCGCTTAGACATTGAATAGTCAAGAGAATCGATTGTAGTATAAATTCATTTATGACAGATTCTTAATTCTAAAACGAAATGGCCGAGAGTGCATTGAAAAACAATACCACATAGTTCAACTGCATATTCTGAATGCGAAATCCATCCACTGGTAGATTTTTTACAAACATATCAAGTGCAATGGTTGTCTTCCCAACACCAAATGAATCGGCTTGACACAGTAACTTAAATAGTGCCTAGAAACCTTTGGTTGACCACACTAACACCTAGTGGCTAATTCACTTAAATGAAAGGGAAATTATTTCTCATTGAATACATTTCAATGTTACTCAGAAAATCACATTTCTGTATAAACTGGTTCCCGTTGGCTTGTCTTGGTACACTACAACATGAAACGGGAACCAGTTGAATTTCTGTATAACATTTTCTTTTAAGTCCAATATCAATACTCAAAGAACATCGATGACGTAATAAAAACAATCACATGTTTTATGTAAAGTTTTCGTTATAGGCAATACCTTTATTTCTAAATTAGATAGCAATCAATCACTTAACATGTTTTGAAAATATAAAACCTTCAGTTAATCAGTAAAGTGGAGGAAATTTGTGTGTTTAAATAATTTAATGCGTAAAACGGAAATGATTTTTTAATACGTATACAGGCCATTTAATAGCTACATATTGCCGGGCAGTTTACGCCACCAAACTTAGACATCAAATACCTTATGGTGATAGCAACGTTTGACTATTAAACAGTAATCTACGAAGCCCCGTTTTGTGAAAAATACAGACTTTAAATCTCAAATTGGCCGAACAATTTGTGTAAGACAAATAACGTCGTAAACGGTAGAAACAAATGGATTAAGAATTTAACTAAATAGCACTACATTTCTCTACAACGACCAATACGGCGTCTCCCAGTCGCAATAGGGGATTAAAATACATTGCCTCTCATTATTGTAATCCCCTTTGAACAGTTTTCGCAATACAAACACGGTTGGTGAATATAGCTCTCAAGTATTGCGTAATACAAACAGAAATTATATGATAGTTTTAAACGTTTAACGCTCGTGGTTTTAGGAGCACCCGTAACTGATAAATGCTATAGGTAACTCCTTCAGGTTACATCAAATTATCATTACTATCTATCCAGACAAACATTCGTAATTTAACCGCAATTCACACAAGTGGTATCGTAAATAGTTCCCGATGCTCTAATAATGTTCTAAATCGTGTAAACTACAATAGGAAGATGTTAATAAACACTTTTGTGAGTCGATTACTTAATTACAACAAGTATGCGCCAATATAGAAAGGCAATTAAGTAGACCCCAATCAAATGCCCGTGTACATTAAATTGCACCTCGTGATTGTGTAGAAGGAAGTTCCTAAAGCAATTTCTCATAGATTTGTATACATTTACTATGACTAGGAAGAATAAAAGCGATTTGATTCGTAAAACCAATATCAATATGTAGGTTTAGTCATTTAAGGAAAAAAATGCGGGAAGATGAACACCAAGATAATTCAGAAAGGATGCATCGGTCCTCAAAATATTAGAATATTTTTCATACTGATATGTATTTGGCTGTATGTAAAACTTTAAACAAAACTATAAGAAAAAGTTCATTTTCGATATGGTTTGGTACTAACATTGCGGCATTTAATGATGACCCATAGACAGTTGTATTTAGCCCGCTACCTGGCTTCAAATCATGTAGCTGATTGCTGAACGCCACACACAAGCCACGACAGTTAATTAAAAAATTAAGTACGAACAAAAAATAATGATAAATAAACAATTTGATTCCATTGCGGCATTGGAACGGATGTATTGATGCCCATCTCGAGCTTGACGGATTTCTGTCTTGTTTCGCCGACAGACTTAAGGGCATACAAGCATACTTCTGATTATCTCGCCACAATATCCGATCCACGACGCCATTACATTCGCCAGCACGAGACTTAGTTTCGAAGTTCCTCGCGTGGGGTGTTTGCCCTCCGCAAATTTCGCGTGTACACTTGTAGACACTTAAGACTTTCAATAACGGAAAACAATATTTTACTCAACGAGAAGCGTAAAAGTCTACAGTACAGGATGGGACATATAGAGTCGAGGGTTTATATGGAAAAAACAAAGCAATGAAGAAAGACTTAATTAGATCATGTTATTGTTAATGAAGGCCTTCGCGATATGCATATAACTTCAGTGCTCCTAAGTGTCACTTTGGATCAACTATCAAGCCGGAAAATTAAGGGCAAAAGCACTGGTAAAACACTCTTATGAAACTCAATATTGTCGGCGAAAAGGCTTTGTATTAGCAATAGCTGGCTTATTGAATCGGTGATACATAATGACAGGCTACGTCGACACAATGGCTTTGTTTTTGTAGAAAAACAATAGAATATACTTGACATTTCCTAGGCAAGTATATTGTTGTTGGTGTATTTACGATGAGCTTAAAGTGTTCATGTCCTTCGTTTTAGTTGATATAGAATCATTATTTGGCTTTTCTGTAATAATATCTTCCTCAATTAACGAGAACAATTCAGGACTTAAAAGTTATGATAGATAAAAAAGCATTCAAAAAATAAGAACAATCGATACGTTTTAATTTATTAATTCAATATTAAATAGGAGCGACAAAATAAAATTTCCTTTCAATAATACAATGGATTAGATGCAATTGTCAGTAAATGAATAGCATTAGTAATAAATGCATTAATGTTTTTTTCATTCTTCTGTTTACTAGATCATGTAGTAGATATATATATTCCTCAATTATTATTCAATTATAATATGATCATGACTCAGTATTTTGTTGTTAAGTTAAAGCAAGGCCCGCACCTTTTTTTATAGGCACTTGACATTCGAGTTATTCTTCAATATCACGGATAAAAAATATGGAGTCGTTTTGTCACAACAATTTAAACACAACCCAGTGCAGGTGGCCATTAATGAATGCATACAAATGCATGCTGTATTTCATAAATAAGCTATTTGAAATCGTTGTACGTCGTCTTAACTTAATTACATAAACTATAATAATGTCTTAATGTATAAGTATTGTATGGCATTACATAAGCTTTGTGCGTACATACTTGCACATCTAAGAAATACATTCACGATCAAAACAAAAAAGTCTGCAGCATTACATTTTTCTAACCAAATAATGATACATTGTACATCTATCATTATTAACAAAAAAGATTCACACAAGACCATGTTAAATACAACACTTCGAACGAAACACTTATTCGTTATTTGTTCACAAAATTAACAAAACCATGATTTTTTTTATTAATTTCTATGACTAGAAGAATTAATAACAACTTGCTATGCAGGGATATAAATTTTGTATTTTAAAACAAAATTGTTTCAAACAGTAGCAAACCATATTACTAAAAGTAACGTAAAATTATGTTTTAACGTTTTATAATTTGATATCATTATGCATGACTCGATTAATTCACCTTCCAACATTAAAACTAACAAAACATATTTCTATTTTCAGTTTACCACAATCGTCCATTTTTCTGGCATCCATTTTTGCAAAGACCGATGCAGAAACGAAAAGGAGGGCAGGTCAGATTCTCAAATGACCAAACCATAGATCTTGAGAAAAAGTTTGAATCTCAAAAATATTTGTCCCCACCAGAACGAAAACGATTAGCGAAAACCTTACAACTTACAGAACGACAAGTAAAAACATGGTTTCAAAACCGACGAGCAAAATGGCGTCGACTGAAACAGGTTTGTAAACAAATATCATAATAAAAAAATGAAATAGATAAATAAAAAAGTAAAAATAATTTTTTTTTTCGATTTTTTTATCATGAATTTCCCTTTCTGTAAGTTTTTGAACAGTTTCAATAATTGTAGAATTTAATGTTTCGTTGATTTGTGTCTGATGCTTTTCTAACATCTGATAAATTTTATATCAAAAAGAACATCTCACTTCGAAAATCTTAATTAATATACATGTATATGGCTTATATTGTGTCAATATGACAGTATCACACCGAATAGTTATAACACAAAAACCAAGGGACCGTTTTATCATATTTATTGTTTTGAGGAAATATTATCAGTAATCAAAGGTCAATGTCTGAAATACATGCAATTAGCAATATTTCTAAGTTATTAGCAGCTATTTGGTAGAGACAGGTCCCAGGTTGTAAACTTTGTTGTTATTTTGACAAGCACGCTAGTGTTAAGGCTACATTTGTGTTTCCTTCAGGAATCTCCAACCCCGGATAAAACAGGCGAGGACCAATCAGAATC
This sequence comes from Lutraria lutraria, assembly GCA_964023205.1. Taxonomy (NCBI): domain Eukaryota; kingdom Metazoa; phylum Mollusca; class Bivalvia; order Venerida; family Mactridae; genus Lutraria; species Lutraria lutraria. Next base: position 1,971,453 of record OZ026841.1, on the reverse strand, counting down.
GTCGAGACAAATGGACGAATGTGACATGGATCACGATACGTCATCAGATGAAAATGACTGTGATATCATAAGCGGCGATGACGTCATAGATGTTGGTCAAGAAAACGAATGATGACGATGTTGAAAACATCGAAGCTTTTTATTGTGTCACGTGATCAACTATTGTGTCACGTGATTAACTATTGTGTCACGTAATCAAATATTGTGTCACACGATTAACTATTGTGCACGTGATTTACTGTTGTGTCACGTGACTAACTAACATAAGAGAATGCATGTTTATGACCACGTGTATGTGGTAGACAAAATTGCATGTGATTCTAGTTGGATGTAAGCATCTCAAACTGCTGATTGTAGCACTTTTGGAATTCAGAAATTCCTTGATTTATTTCGCGGTCTCCAACACGTCAAACGGAGACACCATTATGAATTTTGCCGAACTTTGGACAGATGGTGTAGTTTCAGAATTATTCATGGTTTCAGAAGAGAATTGTGTTTGAGTTTCATGTACAGTCCAATTAAAACTCGTGAGTGTCTTCCACTTATCGTGATGGAGAACAAGAAAGAACATGACTTCCTTTTAATTAAATAATGCCGGGTGTTTAATTGAATCTTCCAGTATAATTATTTATTGTACATTTTGTGCTGTTGTTTTGGTTATGAAAACTACTTATTGATTCTATTTAATGCTTTGTACAAAAATAAATTTATTTTTAATTATGAAACTTTGTTTGTATGACTTTAACAATACTAAATTAGTCATTTGCTGTTCAACAATAACAACAAATAATTGATTAAAAATGTCTTGTGATTAAAATTCATGCTAAACAGAAGCATGTACGCAAAGTTGACTTAGTTAAGAGGCGAAAACTATTGCTCAAATGTTCGGAGTATTGAATTTGTGAATCAGTCTTGACTTTTCGACACTTTTGTATGCATTCTTTTGAAAAACCAACAACGACTGAATCGTTAACCAATAAGCTGTTCAGCATTTTAACGAAACAGAATACAATATTTCGATGGGCCTGCTGCATCATATTCAATATAACACGATGGCGGTGTGTCTCTTCTTTCAACAACCGCTTACTTCACAACAATAAAACAACAATAAACTAATCATTTGGAATCTGAGAATTCACGTAAAGGACGTGCACCATTGAGCTACAGCTTCCGCTCATTAGCAGCGAAACAAGCGTAAAAATACGTTGATACATAACACGACACTTATACATGTGCATATTGTTCTAGGGATCTGGCTATTATTCGGGAGCTTTGTCATGGGAAAGTGACATTTCCTCCTTATGCATTTTTTCTTAGATTCAGGAGGGGCGCTCAAAAAGTTTCCAGACAAGTTCAGAAATTTTAAAACATGTAATCAAAATAATTTAGTTGAATATATAAGTTAGAGTATATTATGTAAAGCATCATGATATTCAAAAACTTATTTTTGAATTTTGTCGACACGTACATTTTTATATATAAATTACATAAATACATGTACATTGTACTTGAAATTGATGTTTGATTCAAAAGCAATCTACTAGTATTTTCACGGCCGTTATTTTATAATTTATTGTTAAGCGTAAATAATTAAAAAGGGGTGTATCGAATTGTTTTGGCTTACGTACGGAACTTGCTGTATGATAATTTTGTTTTATTTCGTTCTAAAATCTGGTCGGTACTACAGCTTTATAAGTACATGTATTACAAAACGGAACTGAATATTCTTTATATTAAATACTGATTCATTTTGATGAATTCATTCAACGATGCGTGATTTAGGAGTGTTGAAACGAATTATAATATTCATTCATTAGTGGAATGGTATAAAGTTCCGCACATCCGGAACCATTTATAAGTCTCCATGACACACGATTATTAAAGTATATATCAATTAATTATTTAACTTCCATGTTATTAACATGCTTTATCTATTCCAATCACGGAAGCCGGACAATATAGCTCTATTTAAGCGAATAGAAATTTAACAGTAATTAAATTGGTTTCGAAAATAAACAATAGTGATGTTTAGAACAGTGGTAAATGAGTAATAAGATGTTTGTTGTCATAGTTTTTGCACTGGCGTCTGCAGTCTACGGGTCACAGAGTTGATATTTGTTGAAAAAGTGAAAAATGTCGATCGAATAACTGTTTTAAAATACCGTTACCTAGTAATAAAGTAAAACGCAAAGAAAAGAAAACGAACAAAATGTTCGAAGGACGAAACGCATTTCTGAAACGAATATGCGTGTCTCCATGTTTGGCATTTTCAGACACAAAAATGTGTTACCATAGCAACAACTTAATATATAACATTATACTGGTAATCGCGAATAATCTCAAAGTAAAGTTAAACCTGTACTAGTGGCAACCTCCAAATAAAGGCCACCCTGTGAATAAATATCATGCTTTTAAAAACCATCATATCAATTTTTAGAACAAAATGACCTTTGAATAAAAGCCACCTGTCAAGAAAGGCCACATTTTGTCCTTCTCTAGGGTAGCCTTTGTTCAACGTTTTTTTTGACTGTACATTGAATTTTGTTACATAATGTGTTTTGAGAATATACTAAGTTTTCATTATATAACACAAACTACATTCGCAAGTTAACCACACTTCATGTTTGAAAAATATAACTCGTGATGAAAAAAATATGAATTCATAAATAGCAATGTGCAGGCAGATTATACCTACTGACTGCTTTAGACTACATTTATACACTCAAACCAACTTATACACTGCCACCTGACATCATTGCATATAAATTGATGGTTAAAAGTATAAATAAAAAAATGTCTCGTGCAACCTGTAAGTTTATTAAATATTTGTAATCTTTAATTAGACATTTTTTTTCAAACAAATGATAATCGAAATTCATTATCGAAACTTGGAGGTATGCACCTGTCTCAAAGGAAGGCGGACTCCAACATTTCAACTGCGCTGCCTGTTTCTTCTACAGACATGCGAACCATATTTTATGGTATAGAAAACCGTACCGAATGAAATATTCATTGAATGCACGGGATTCACGAGCAATATAATCGATAGTGAAGTACATGTTTTTTGCATGGGTAAATGTGCAAGTGAATACACAATCAAATAGTGTAAAATTACGGGTAATTGAATACAGGTATTGTATGCAAAATTTCATAAATTTTTGCCGCATAATTTCTGAGAATGTTCAGTTTATGAACTGGAGGTTTATAATTTGGTTTGAGTGCATATTTGTTTATACACGCGTTAATGAAGTAAAAAGCTAAGCTGTATATTAAAGACAGTCGGCAGAAATGTATACCGTTTCTATAGAAGTAATCTTGTTTGGATATTAAATCATGTATCCGATTGAAATCCATTAATTAGATAAGTAATTATCATTTAAAACCCATGACAGCATTATCTTTATAGATAGCTATAATCCTTAAAGACATTACTTTAATCCTACAAGTAGGTACACTACTCAGATAAATGTCTTGATTTAAAGATTTGTTTGTGTATTAACAAACCTTATCAATAATTAATACTTACCTTAATTTCTTTGATGCGCCGATTGTTTGGAAACTGAACGATAGTTTAGCTTTCCATACAGTAGCCATCACTCGCTTGGCGCGCATGAATTTTGATGCGGACCAAAGTACAACGTTTTTTCTACATCCGCCATGCAATTGTTAAATTAGTTCTCGTTCCATGTTGCAGTGCAAGTCTATGTAAGTTCAGTTTCCATGAGTACTTTCAGTACTTTGATTATTTACCGCAAACAATCTAGAAATATATTACACACGATGTTATAAGGATGAGGCTGGATTTTAGTCACGTGTATTCAATTTAAGAGTTTTTGCTAAAAAATAATAATACTTATGTTTTAATGTCATTTGGCTACAATAACAACAATAACATTAGTTGATTGAATTAGTTTTCCTTTCTTATTAATTTCATGTATATATTTTAACATTTATTATAAAGGTATTGACCATGCTCGTTATAAAACACGTAAAATAGTGAAAACAAAATAATAAAATAATGAAATTATATGAAATAAACAACAACACGTTATCATTCATAAAATCGTAAAAATCAAGATTTCATTTTCGGAAAATCTCAGTGTTTTTGTTTTATTCAAAACAAATTTAGTCTGTACAATGTCTAGGTCATTTAGACTTAAATAAAACTTGGCACTATTATATTACGTTCTTAGACAGTGGCAAGTTTGTTGACAAGTAAATGACAGTACACATTGTCATGTCAGGTCTTATACATGTGTACATTGTAGTTAATAAGTAAATAAACACGTCCTATCAATACATTTGCAATACACATTCCTTGATTCTTTATTTGATTTATTCCCTGAAGCGTCTAACAGACACGAGTAAATAAACAGATTTGTTTAATAATTACAAATACAAAAAAATGCCAATACGTAAATATATTATCACGTGTACATGAAGATATGCCAAATTTTAGTGGAGACATTAATATTTTGAAGTTTTATTTAGTCGTTTGAAGAATACAATTGTAATGAAGAATAGGCATCAAGCTCCAAGGGACATATCGTCCAGTTCTTAAGATATTATTTGTCAGTAATACCAACCAACATCTTGTCAAGACACGAGTTTTTTTGTCAGGATTATTACTTACTTCAAAATGAAGCTGTGAATTTGACTTCCATATTCTCTGACCAAGTAAAATCCTAAATAAATCGTGTGTCCAATGTTACATGATCTACTGAGCTAAAATTAAACTGGTTCCCGTTCTACGTTGCAGTGCACCAAAGGTTTTGTACACACAAGTCAACGGGAACCAGTTTAAGCTACAGTCTACAAGGTACACCAAAGCAGGTGTCACGGAAAACACGTGCCTGTAATACGTCCGTGTAAATTATGTACTGGTAACATCGTGCCGCACGGGCTCGCTTCTACCTCAAATTTAAATTTCATCAAATCTAGGATATTCGATTAGATTAATTAAGTCATTAATTAATTAAAAGATTCAATTGGGGATTGATATAAGTATTGCTTAAACAGAAGTATTTAGAAAATGGTATGCCAACATGTCACAAACTTTGTCCGTCAAAATTATTTGGTGAGGAATGGACACGCATCGCTCAACGTGGAGAGAGAGAAAGAGAGAGAGGAAGCCGGCAATGTCTTTTCATGTTTTGCTTAATCAGGGGCCATAATTCCCTGGTACGGCTGGTAATAAAAAAAAGTCGAGATTTTCTGGCCCTGAACAGTTGGCCAGTTAGTCAAATTTGTATAGTATTGGTAACAACACTTCCAACAGTGTGACTTTTAATGGTATAATAATTTTGTAATTTACAAGAAATGAGATGTTTTCTTAACTGGTCTTGTGAATCAAATATACAAATAGATAAAGCACTCAATTAATGCATGTTAATTCAAAATGTTTAGGTCACAAACATAATAATGTGATGATCATACATTTTTTTTCAAATCATTAATTTCTGAACACATCTTTAAGTTCTTGGACATAGTCGTTCATTAAATGTACGTGTCATTTCATGTCCAACTCATTAAAAAAGTATAATTTCTTTTCATTCAGTAATATGGCTTTAGATTAACTAAATAAAAAATACTTGTTGATTAAATTCTGATTGGCAGACGATACCTGGTGACTCATACTTAGCTTCATTAGATGTGGGCCAAACTGTCAGGGAACATTTTTCAACAAAAACCAACCCAGCTGATGGCAGACGATTGACAAATCTACATACAAATCACACGGTCATTTTTCATGTTTTGTATACCGTTTAAATGAAGACTTATTTAGCTTTTAAACGTTTTAACATTATCAGTTTAATGGGAAAATTGTATGTCACAATCCACGTCTTTGATAAATGCTAAAACGCTGTTAATACCGACTGTATTGATTTCATTCAAAGATCCCAACTTTACAAATATATACAAACTATTTTCATTAGCGAAGGCGTATTCATGTATTTAATCTCTCTCTTTTTTACGACAGATGTATCTTAAAGTGAGTGTCAGTGATTAATTGTATAAATTTAGAAGAATTTTAATCCGTTCCGTTTAATATCAACGTATAATTTCTTTCAGATTACACTTCGTCCATTCCGTTCCATTAATTACCATTTCGGCAATAAATTTGGTGACGTTCTAGACTGATAGGTTTTCTATGATGTTGTATGAACGTTTAGTCACAGTCCACTATCTCCATACCCGCTTCAAACGTAATCAACAAATAATCAGAATATAATATACGACCGCTTTACCCATACAGTAATTGTTTTTATTTGACACTTGGCTTACCGTGGCGCCTACAAGCGCTCTCAACTTAGGCATTTGACAGTCCGGTATGAACGGCGTAAGAAAATCTCTCATTCCGCGGAACGCATTATATAGGTTGTAGAAAAGAAGGGGTTTACATTTAAGATAAATGTGACAGTTTAAGAGAACAGCATTGGGAATGGACAATGTAATCCATATCTAAAATAAACTCCATAACGACTCGTAATTATTTCCTTAAGCTTATTTGATATTGTGATCGGCCATGAATGGATATTTGGTGGAAGAAAGATTCTCGTTATGGGGGATACACGTTAAGTACGCACTTAACAACTTGATGGAAACGGTTTTCAAAAAATCTCCAGTCTCAAGTGTTATGGCTTTCTGATGCAAAAAAGTGAGTCTATTGATAAATGAACATGATCAATATTTTATTGGTGCCTACTTCATATTAATGACAAAAGGATTGTCAAATAATTGGATAAAAAAACAATATTCAATAATTGTGTTTATATACTCGTCATAACTTACCCCCGTACAATCTAATCTGGAATGGTTACGTCTTATTCAGACATAGAGATTAAGAGCTGTGACTCACTTCAACAGGAGAGCACACGTTTGAAAACAAGAGGCACAAAGAGAAATTGTTTACACTCTCTAACAGTAGACCTAATGTTCCGTGCGATGACCTCATCTGTTTATTTAATATGTTCATCTGTGACGTCACACTTAAACGTATAATAAATAGTTCCATAGATCACTTTCTGTTGCTATAGATCACTAACTAATTCCTGATAATACTAAAGCCGATACTGGCCAGTTATAAGAAACACTTGTAAAATGACAAGACTATAGTCACAAAGATACAGTAGTCATTTTTCAAATTAGCCTAAATTACTATTAATAGAAATTAATTACTAGAAACATATGATTGACGCAAACATTATAAGTACAGTGCAACCTTTCCAAAAGCAACACCCTTTGGGAGTAGCAAAATTATGTTGTTGTTGAAAGGTTGTTGCTCTAGACAGGTTAAAATAAATAGTTAGATCGTGCAGTAAAAAAATCATGTTGTTGATTAAGGGAGGTGGTGGTTCCAGATAGGGTCGCTCTGGAGAGGTTGTACTGTATACTACAATTTTATGACTCAGGAATCTTTAAGTCCGTCTTGAAAAGACAAAATTATTATGTTGCCACTAACATCCAAGAAAATATGTCGGTATGTCGGCGTTCTTATTTCTTCAGTTATACCTTTTCAGCTTGAGTGATATACACGTAGTTCGCGTGAAAATTTCAGGGAGACCGATAAAAAGGGCTAGAAAGATGGCTTCAGTCGGGTTAGTGGAAACCAGGAATGTCTTTACTTTACGCATCAAGATACAAACTTGATATCAATAATGGCTAAATGTCTGACGGTTACATACAACTGTTTTGAGTTTCCTCTGCCAAACAGCGTGGGTGCAATTTCCTATGAATTTTTTTCAACGGCACCCGTTTCTAATAAGCACTCGTAACGTAATAAATAACCATGGTCTAAAACTTTCAAATGCCATTATAGATTAAAATTAAATAAAACATATTGCACAAACGTATTTAAATAGTAAATATTGAAAACAATAACAACATGAAATCCTTGTTGATTTTTTCACAGAGTAGGAAAATGCGCGCCGAATTGAATTGATTAAAAACTCGTGATCGTATAAATTTGATTTCAACTTAATAAATTTTCTCCTTACAGGAGCGTGCAAGGCAATCGAAACATTTATATAAGTATCATTAATATGAAATATTGTGCATATCTATTTCGACAATATTATTGTTGAATTTATGCCGCAGACCCACGGAGATCAATTCAAGCAATGGCGAGGTGTTCACAATGAGTCACGTAAGACTTTCGTCTGTATCGTCAACCAATTATCACTGTTTTATTACCCTATGATAAGCCACTGAGCAGACACCGTGGCCAACATTCATAATACCTTAGCTTGGTACCCGAGTTCAGCCAGTAGAAAAACTCATATTGCCACTGAAGAAGCCGGGAGACAAATTATAACCGAAATATCCCTCGTTTAAGTACGCTGCAGATCCTAGCTGATGATTATTTAACAATAACTAATGACACTAAAGTTGCCATTTTGGTTGTCAAATTAACCTTTTCCGCACGTACGAAGCGCCAACCCGTCGCCTTTACTATCGGAGAGATTCGTGGGGAGTTCGAGCAGTTGAGGATAAAATATCTTACATACGTGTGTTGGACCGGAGAAAGTGAATTTATCGTCTTCTGTATCTTGAATTAATATAATTGATGTCCCAATACGACTCATATATTATCCTAGCCCGGAGGGCGACACATTACGAAGAAAGAATGTAAATACTACGGCAATAGATAACAAAAGGGTCAAAAACGCTCATGGAAGTATACGTCGGATTTCATAGTTTTCTGTTACGTTCACTGCGCACGCCATTGGCATTTTGTCTACATACGGACCTCATTCTTTGCAATATATTATTGTTTTATCTGGATTGAGACAGTTTGGGGCTCGGTATATCGACCAATATCCCATCCACTGTCGCTTCACTTAAATTTGCCCACGGACCGAATCCCATGTAAAATGATTAATGCGTATAATTTATTTAGTTACATTGTTTTTAATATCCACTAAGATTTCCATATTAAGTGAAATAACCCGAATAATATTGTTTGATAAAAACTAAACAAACATGATTGTTTGACCTCTTTAATGGGTGTTATACTAAAACAACCTTATAAAGTGCTCAGTTGACTGTCAAATACAATCATTTATTAACAAGTATCGCCGATGTTCGTATGTCTTTATCATTTTTCCAATATGTAATATTAATTAATCATCTCTTGAGCTATGCGGAGTAAAACTTGGGTGGAAAAAGTTGCAACTCATTATAGCCGTCATTACGGTTATAATCCAACATTACTCGCACATCTTGTAAACTAGGTGATAGAGTATTTATATAACAAAAAAAAACAAAACAAGGTAATTGATTTGCTATTTATGATAGCAGTTTAGATGCATTGGAGTTTTTACTGGGGTTTGGTGTCACATTGGTTCACAGCAAGGGCCATTTTATGATTGTCCAACTTTAATGGTGGAGAAAGATGCACAGGGTACATCTTCGTAGAACCACCGACAGTCCGTAAGCTAACAGGACTACATTTGTCTGCTATTGATCGCAAGTCAGATGCCATTACTCTTCTTCTTCTTCCGGTATTGTAACGAATCTCTCTGGGGCGTCGTCGTACAGTAACCATTCAACCAAGAAGATTCTTCGGAGGCGATTAAAAGACCGCAGTGTCTACTTGTCTGATCGAAGTGAACATCCCCATCATTATTTCCTAGATTACCCATCACAAATACAGTGTAGCCTGTCCAAAGCAACACACTTTGGGGGTAGCAAAATAACATCGTTGTTGAGAGGTTGTTGCAATAGTTGAATGGTACATACAGTTGGGAAAAATATGCTGTTGTTGAAGGGAGGTTGTTGCTCAAGAGAGGGCCGCTCTGGAGAGTTTGCACTGTTTGAAGCCAAACATAATATAAAAAATTCCGAGTTTTGCGTTAAGTTATTTTTCATGACAATGCACTAGTACATCTTTTTTTTTAGGTTTATTCCCATAATTTAAGACGTCCGTTCCTCCAATTTCCAATTCAGGTACGTGCAACCCGATAAACAAAATGACAACAGTATGTTTTATTACTATCTATCTTCAGTATTAGATATTCAACCCTTATATCTTGACAACTTAGTTCAAAACATTTGTAACGCATATTTGTAATCAAATAATGACTCAACATTTATTTGCTCGTTGATATAAACTGTACACTATGATCCTTTTTGCATTATACAAACTATCCAAATAAATAGATGATGAATTTTCCCACATTTTAAAATCGCTTTTTCTTTCAGACCATGAATATAGGATAAATATTGGCGACTTTATTATCTCAGAAATCCACAAAAATCCACTTTATTAGTCGAAAATCTCTGCCGAAGTATCAATAAAGCCATCTTCTGTCTAACGTATCGAGCGAGACCTCAGACATTTTGACACATATATATTATTGCCAATTATCAACATTAAGAGCACTGTGTACATAGAAATCTAATTCTTAAAGGACATGAAATGGCCTTATCGAATTCGTATCAATGTGATTTATGTTCAATAATAGCTCTTTAATGGCCATCCAGGTTTGTTTTATAGCGCAATCACGGTGAACAAGTCGCAGGTACCGACAGCAGAGCGGTCGGAGAAGCCTTCCAGGCGTCAACACACGGTCACCTTATTAGACGCCCTATGATAAACCCGTTCACTTAATAGTTTCATTCGACTTTGTATCGCTTAAACAAACACTTAGAACGAAACTATGGGACTAGTTGCCATAAAATGTTAATTTTCTCAACGACTTCTAAACGTACACACCCAATCAGAACTGGTGATTATATCGTATCATTTTTAATCTTGCGAAAGTTTTATACAAATACAATCAACGTTGGACAATGCGCAGTCGAACCAGTTCTTAAATTATTTACCAATCATGGATTTATAGCCTTTTGGGATGCTGTATTCGCTTTTCCCATTTGTTTCAAACTCACTGCATTCGTAACATTTATCAAAAACGAGCTGGACAATATAACAGTTGACAATCAAACACATAGTAACTAATGTTAAACGAAGACGTTCACTATCCAAGGAGCAAACGACATGCATATGTGTGCTTTAAAAGCGATAATGCAAACAGCCAACATCGCCATTGCTCTTACAGATAAAATTCAACAGCACTAGTGCTATCCCTCAGACGAAAATTCGCAGAACTTACATATTCAGTGGTCTACCAGATGAACTGTCATCTCAAGCGCTTTCTGAGACGCCAGTCAACCTCATTCAGTGTTCGCTTTTAAAATCAACAATCATCTGACATCACCTGTGCTCTCACAGAGGAAAATACTCAAAGGTAAAATATCCAGTGCCGACAAAGCAGTCCTCCAGTCAAAACAATGTTTTCTGAAACGACAACACACAGGGCTGTCATTACCCAGGCTCTTAGAGGTGGCGGAACATTGAATCTAACTCATGGTCAAGTCTTTTAATTTCAGATGTCATCATATGGGCGATTTAAGCATTGGTAATATGAATATTATTGTAGATCTCGGTACCAACCATATTTGTATTTGTCTCTGTGTTAACGAATAGAGTGATGTTAAACAAAATACACACACAACACTGTTCATCAAAAACATACCTTAATGCATGCAGTCGAAAACAAGATTTAACCAAACATGGAAAACTACTTTTATTCATAAGTGCATAAAACTTTAAAGGTTTAAATCTTTAAAGAATTAAACAAAACATTTGTTTAAGCGGAATAGGTCTTTCAAGTTTTGAGTGTTCATTTCTCGCGCGTAAAATAATTATTTGGTTGATTTTTTTAAAAAGGGCAAAAATAAACAGCCTTGTTTACGCTCATTATGTCGTTAATATAAATCCGACTGGATTTTGTTTTAATGGACGAAAGTCAATGTAAGCTTTATTAATCAGCTGTGACACAGAATTGTACAAACGTAGTATGACTCTCATTTTCACCCTGAAATACTTAAATTGCCACTCAACTCATCTGGGATATTTGTTTGTAACAAAGGCGGGCGAATTTTCACAGTTAATATGACTTGTTTAATCATTTTTCATATCAGAATGAAGTAAACCCTATGTGTTCAACCTACAAATCGTTTTTGCTATTGCTTTAATGCAAATATATTTTGTCAAACTTGTTTGAGGGAAAGTGACATGAACAAATAGTGTGCCACTGATTAATATAACAAACAAGCTCGCTATCTTTTAGCGGCAGACAACCAAACATATTGCTATACTGATGGTGTAATTAATGGATATAATTAAGATTTGACCCCAAGTATTACTTACTCATACAATCGGACGATTAGATTTTGTTGCTAGTTTGATACGGCCAGCAATTTATGATAAAGAGTTATTTTCTCCTATTCCCTTGACAGATTTGGGCCACTCACAATTTTGGAATTTAGTAAAGCATTTAAAGACAATCTGTGAATTGAGCTTTCACTGTCAGTCGTAATATTGATGTATCAATAATGGGGTCGAGTCGATGAGGTATCGATTTGGAATTAAGGGGTATCGATACGTCTGATAAGATTATTAATAGTTGTTTTTGAGATAATAATTGGTTGTCAAATCTAACGAACAAATCGCCTCACGAGATAAAAGAAATGGATCAAATCCGCTTAAGTTTAATAACTAATCCTGGACAACAAAAATAAACTGGACATTAACCGAATTGTAATATTTGATTTCAGTTCAATGAGTTTTACGCCGCTTTTTCAACATAATTTCAGTTATATAGGGCGGCCGGTTCACTTAACTGGACTTTTTAACCAATTCATATACCTACTGGTCCTTCCATTATTGTTCCATACATGGTGGAAAATCGACATTTTTGTCAGATTTTCATATAGAAAGGTACACTCTGCTGCGACCTGGATTCGAAGCCGTATGATCCGGCTACAGGTCCAATATACTAACCACTAGACCACGTGACCTGCAATGTTTATTTTATCTATTATAATCGTGTATTTAACATATGACGTAAATGACTCATCGATGTGACGTAACTTCATGGGTTCATTTTTTATATGGACGCATAAATACCTACATGTAGTTACATCTTATGAACATTGTTAAATAATAAAGTTTGATACATTTCCCCGGCATAATGTATTTCTTAATGAATTCTTTACCCATCTAAAGACAATATGAAAATTGAAAACACATTTTTTTTACATTTTTGGTGACCAGAAGACGTCACAAATAAGTCATAACTATGTGTCAAGCATAGTTGCGTCTGTATGGAACAGCCAAACGTCCAGCAGACGTAATCCACTCACGATAAATCCGTTTCAATGAAAGTAACATATCAAGATAATTGTCAAATAATTCGGAATGCCTCGGTAATCTATGACAATATCAACGGTGGATTAGTTAACAACGCGAACTTATTGTGATTAAATGAAACCTACTCGAGTCTTATTTTGATACACGATTATTTATCATCGTTGTACATGACGTTGAAACTATGCCTTTCAACAAGTCAGGGTAGACTTACGACAAACGGACATCAAAACGCGATTACGCCATTTTTGTATAATTTATATTTGACTATCATTTCAAATATTTTGATCGTTTTTGGAAGTATTTAATTATAGCCCATGTTTTATTTGTTTAGATAATTCACATACCTAATGGTAGTATTTACGTCCGCTGTCACCCATTGTTGTACGTAAACCCCACTTCTGGCAGGGGACAGCATTCACGGAATGGTGGCGACATCTATTCAATACATACATAGACAAAGATGACACGCTAAAACATATCATAGATTCTTTCTTGTTTAGTCATTCTAGATTTTGATTAATATATTATTGGTAGATAATTGGACGATCCACGTACGTAAGTGGCATTTTAGAATAATTGTAAAATTACGAACTTAGATAAATGAGACAGACAGGTCGAGCACCCAAACTTGAAAAGGTCAAACGGGTTAAACTAGGTGAGTCATTTTAGTGGACAAGTGAAAAATACTCAGGTAGCTTATCTCCGGACAAAATATATCATAATTTAAGCACACATTATTATGTCAATTTATGTCGTTTTTATATCTAAAATTAATAGTCTAATATCATAACATAATTATCAATGACACCGGTATTAAGTTTTATAAATTCCAACACTGTTGGGGCTTCCATGTTTGTAGATCTTCAACAATTTCAACTATTTAACCAGTAATGGAAACATATAATATAAATTGATCAATAATTTTATAATCATCATTTTTCGAAGAAAAAGTCGAGCTATTGTGATCTCTGTGGCGTCTGTGTCGTGCAAAAACTTTAATGCAGCTCATAACTCTAAGAGGTAGCGACATGAAACTTCATAGGTGGACAGAACTCACTGCTTGTCGTATGTATGTACAATGCAACCTCTCAAAAGCAACACCCTTCGGGAGTAGCAAAATGGTGTTGTTGTTGAAAGGTTGTTGGTCTAGAGAGGTTACATTAATTGTTACATCGTGCAGTGGGAATATCATGCTGTTGTTGAAGGGAGGTTGTTGCTCAAGAGAGGGCCGCTCTGGAGAGTTTACATTGGTTTTACATAAAATCTTTGTTCATGATGAATTGACACTTGTTGTTCAATATCGTCATTTTCATATTTTAGATTAAAGTTGCACCTTAAGGTGTTTACAACGAATGAAATTAGGACACACATAAAACATGTTCAAACAATAAATATCTAAATTTTCTATTAACCAATCTATTAAACCGAACGTTTAACGTATATTGGATATATACTTTGTTATTTACTTATACAAATATATCGGATCAACAATTCTGCCACAGCTAGATAATGAACTAAGATAGGTAAGTTTACATCGAATTTTCCAACTCTGACAAGAACTGATATCGGTTCTCAATTGATTCAAATGATAATTGATATTTTAAACATTCATTTAATGTTCGTACAAGGCAACTAGAAAATGAAAATCTCAATAATCCACCTGAATAGAAAAGAATGGAGCGTTTAGAATTAACGCATTATCTCGCGAAATCTCGCAAAATCTCAAACGGCGTCTTTGGGTATTATACGACTTATATTTCCATGTAAGCGATACGTTTTCTCGGCGATTATTTACAGAACATGGGATAATTTTAGGGTATTTATTAATACATTGTGTCAGTTATTATAAAGGGCTTACTTAAACCAGCTTTGAAATGACAAATTAAACTTCCATTAAATATTGATAGGCCGTCTTTCTAAATCCGGGTTCTTAACTTTCTGAACACTGAATGGTTGAGCCATGTTTGAGAACAATTTAAATTTTGACGAAGTCACTTGTCACTAGGGTCCATTCACTCATTGATGCCAAAATCCCCTTTTTATTCAATTCTATCGAAACTTTTACTGTTTTGTTTATAATCTAATATAGAAAGATAATTTATAATTTAGTGTATAAAAGAAATGCTGATAAATCGATTAAACTCCATGAACAGTAATCACTCGAAATGAGCTTATACGTAAATTTTATTAGATTATTGAAAGCATATAGTCTATACGGAGGGTAAATCGGCCTTAATGCTTGCTGGTTTTCTTAAATCATTTCTTATAAAAGATCGAACTATGGCTGTATCTATGTCATAGAAAATCTTCAGGTACACTACGGCCTAGAATTATTGGACCCACGTGCTTTGTTATCTTAATCGGGAAACTGATTGCTTCTTACGCCCAATGAAAGATCAGACATCAAAAGTCTGTTTATTTATATGGAAGAGGGGAAGGTTTAACGATTTAACAGAAGAAGAAAGTACACAGCGCTGTTGGGCGTTTCGCAAAACGAATGATTAGTATATTGTCCAATTGTAAATAGTAATAAAAACATTGTTTCATATGATTATTTTCAAATGTACATCTATTACATTAACCAGTTATCTTCAAATGAATGTCAACTTTTCTCCATAAATGTCTTGCATCAGCGATGGATGATAAACTAATAAGCCCCGCGCCCAGGGTAAGTGCTCACAAACCCGAGCTCCGCAGACAAAAAGCTTTTCATGCTGCGCTAAGTGAGAGGCTCCCGTAATTAAAAATTAACAATAAGATACCCGGGGAATAAACAAAAGAATGGAACGACAATATAATATTTCGTTTTATAATATTCTAACATCATTTCCTTGCTTTTTTTCAGTGTTTTGTATCAATTTCGCCATTCTTGGAGTTTTTCTAAACACAAACCGTTGACCACGCGTTATTTTCGATGTTAGTTTGTTGAATTACCATTGGCAGTTTTGAATTTTATTCTGTAAAATTGTGATGTATGACAAGTGAAGGAAGTAACGCAAAGTATATCAATTCATTGATCTTTCCATCCATAACTGCACAAAAAATGTATGTATGAGATGGTCCTGCGTCACAACTTTATGCAACCCATAAAAATACCAATGATCAACATTACATAACTACATAGATGTTGACACTGCGATGGCTGAATTTTGTTTCAATCGCAAGAAAGAGTAAACATTTAATTTCATGGAAATCCTTCCAGTCGCCTAACGGCTTTATTATCTTGGCAAAGGATATACCGAAAGATATCTGTAGTGTGGTAATTGAAACATATTTCCCTATTTTTGGTATGCATGTTGTAAAATACTCATCTCCGTTTCTATGACAACCTTGTCGGGGATTATTGTTTGCTTGCATAAAGTATAAATTATCTCACCGTCGCGTTCTTGGTCTTAACTCGTGGCGACGTCCATCATATTACAATGTCATTATTCTAACTTGAAAAGTAATTATTAAGTGTAAATGCAGCCAAACACTGGACAATATGGTCGAATTTTAAGATGGGAAAGTGTGATATCAATGTATTTGTAAATAATGGTTACAGGATACTGTTGATTTAGGCAAGGAAACACCTTGTACTATGATAAGTGTTGCGGTAACACAGGGTAGACATTGCTCGACTCACAACCTGTAACCATACGCCGTATCACCGTAAACAGGAAAATAGAGATCTTGTACAATCTTTATAACTTGATAGCGTACATGATCAAAAAGAAATACTATTGTATCGTGAATTGCCTTCTTTTGTCTTCGCGTTGGGGTTTAATGAATTTGACTTACGTTACCCCCATGTTGCTTCAAGAACAACCAACCCATCAAAAAAGATCAATGCTTTTCCGGACATCCGAATGACCATACAGACAATTGAATAATATCCCTGTACGAAATTACTCCCATTTCTTCTGTAGTCAAGCATTCAATTCTTTCCCGTTCACTGTCCACCAAAGAGGCTATTTCTGTAAGTAATAATGTCGTGACGTTATTTTGGAGACTCAGTTCGAATTATCGACTTTGTATTATCTTAATATACATGTATAATGATATCACACGAACACATTTTATTTTTTATTATTATGTCACAAACGTTTCGGCTGATAAGCCTTCATCAGCGATAATAGATTTTTTTTTTATTATCTTAATACCAATGCTTGGAATGAAGAACATAGTATCAGATACACTATAAATAAATATTTGAGAACTGTTTTTTTTTATATTTATGATGTGTTTTTTATTGTTATTAAAATATCCATTTGCTTTTTGAATTTTGTAATACAGAACAATAGATAAAATTATAGTAAAATACAGGAAATGTATTTTATTTGCTCTAAAACAATATTTACGTAATGGCTTTCTTTAGAAATTAGATTTATTATTATTTCTTTGAAATGAATCATTGATCCATGAAGTACTGTGCATATGCGGGCAAATCTCTAAATGTCTGTTTATTGTACATTTCTTTTATTTCTTATAATTTTGATGTTATAGGTACATATAAAATAAAGAGAACATTCCACATGCATCAAATATAGATTTAGTTTTGGGGTTGTGGGGTTGCAAACGGATAACATGCGTAAGTCGAACATGAAGCTTAAAACATATTAGTTTATCATCCATCGCTGATGCAAAATATTATAACCAGCTAACTTTAACACATCTGTATTTATTATTTATTTCATCGAATATAACGCCATTTTCAACATTATTTTAGTTATATTGGTTTGGGCAGTTGTCCTAACCAGCTTTCCATGACTTCATTTAGGCCTTAACCAATACTAACTACATTCTATCTGCAAGCTACTACCAAGCTGCCCCACATAATTCAGAGGTGGAGGACAATTTAACATAGGATTAATATCTTCAGTCAAATTTGTCATCGACAGTGTGAGCTCCGCCCAGGTTTCGATCTCACAACCTGTTGATCAGCAGACTAACGCCCTTACCACTGAGCAAACCCTGTTGGCTTACCTAACACATAATTATCTGTCTATAACAAGTGATACGCCAAAACCAGACAGGAGTTATATCTGCGTGCTTATTTAAACGTACTGCTATGAAATGACAAACAAGCCCGTAATATCATCTATCAGCGTGTTTGACGATCTAACACATAACTTAGAGACGACGTTGAGATCGCCAAGATATCTGGAGTGAGAACAAGTTTGCTTTAAATGTCAATAATTTCCATTTACCGAGCACACTTCAACTACAAATTGAGTGAAAGTTTGTATTGTTTTTACAAAACATATTAAACGTCATTATGCCCAATATATAAGGTAGTGTACCGTGATTATCATTACACGAGTCTTGTATTTTCCTGTTTATAGGCATATTGTCTTAAATGGTTTACATATTTTGCGTCAAACAAAAATTGGCTGTATACAAACGAAGCATGTGAAATATACCAGTGTCTAGGATTTAACGATTACAGTGATACGGCAATTTCTTTCCTTCCCCTAGTATTATTTGTACGACCACTCGCTACCCGTGTTGTAAACAAAGCGAACATGCCATGTTTGTATATTTTATTTGTTTGTCTTTACATTTTATTTCAGGCAGTTGTAATGTAACCAACAACCGGATTAAATGCACCATGTTTGAGATGTTCAATATACTTTTAATTTTACGAAGCTGGAGTCTGTTTGTCCGACTTTTAACTCTGCCTGTTTTTGCTAAATTTTATGCCTGCATTTCAACGCCTGAATTTTGTTTTGTCTTTGTTCGAAATAAGTGTTTCGTGAGATGAATGTTGTAAGTAATTTCATTTTATGCAGAGGTCATTTGAAGCTCATATATATAATTTAAAATTGTCTACTCGATATTTGTATATAAGCAATTAACATTATATTAATGCGTTGTTCCAGAAGGATATTTCTCTTCTATAACTCATTGATCATTCTATATTTTTGGTAAAAATAATTAATTTTAAATTTCCAGTGGATTTGTACTAATTAAATCAATTTAAACATTATACTAAGCATATAAATACTTCATTTTACTCTACCGTAAGACTTTATCAATGATTGTTAGAGAATGATGGTTTCTTCGTCAGAGTCATGGCCATAACTTATCAACCTAGCGAAATCAGACACGGCAACACGGTACCAGCACCTTGGACGACAGTATTCACACGACACAAATCTATAATCAAAGTACTGAAAGTACTCATGGAAATTGAACTTGCATAGGCTTGCACTGCAACATGGAACGGGAACCAGTTTAACAATTGCATGACATATTTAGAAAAAAACGTATAACTTTGCCCCGCATCAATTTCCATGCGCATATTGCAAATGACGGATATGGGAAGCTGGACCATCAAATAGTCTAGTTCTATTAATTCTTGTCTCAATGTCTTGTTGGTGCAGTTTATCACATATACAAGGCTATTGTTGACAAATCGAAGCCTGGATTTCCAGACTTTTTGTCTCTGAAAGAAACAACATAACCTCTCATCAGCATTAGAACACAAACAGTTATCTGCAAGTAGTTAAAACCGGAGAATGACGTGCAGGTGAATTAACCTCGACTATAAAACATAAGTACCAAGTTTACATATTTTTACATTCCCTCGTTGTTATTGTACATATGCGCATACAATTAGCGGTCCTAATAAATTGCTGTTCTATATGACAGACCGTTACGATGTTTGCTCGTTTTTTGGCATGTCGCTGGAAGAAAATGATAGTATTGATAAACTGTCCCCGCCCACTTCTAACGCATGTTTATAAAAACTTAATGGCGGTGTTCGTAAACGAGTTGTTAATGAATTGGATGCCCGGATCTCAAACATATATCTAAGGGAGACTACTATCAGGGCATAATCTCGTAATTTACAAACTGTATTAAAAGTAAAACTAATAAAACAGTACACGATATAAAAATCATCATTATGACGTCAATACTTTGACTGTGGCATTAGAATATTTAGGAATGTGTTATGTTGTTGCTTTGAAGTACATGCATTTAAGTACGTTTCATTGTTGTTGCTTTAAAATAGTTAGTTTAGTGTTGTTATTGCTGTTGTTGTTTATTGTTGGCAAAGACAACAAAGAAACTGTTGTAAAAGATGGTGTTGTGTTTTTGATGTTGAAAATTCCATACTTATACTTTCTATAGCCGAAGATGTGACGTAATCATTAAAAACAGTAAAAAAGTCTTAATGTATGTATTTATGGTGTTTAAAATAGAGATGTTACTATTTGTTAAAGCATCTCGATTCGTTTCAGAAAAAACAACAACACCAAACTGATGGTTCAAAATTTTACTTACATTAAGATAAAGTGAACAAGCCAAGGAATATGATTAAATCAGAATTACTTCGGAAAATTCACAACTACAGATACAGGCTCACGCTTGTTGTAGATTAAACAAATACCTTAGTCGTATTGTGTATTGAAAATAAGACTTAGCACCTACAGTACAACCTCTCCAGAGAGGCCCTCTCTTGAGCAACAACCTCCCTTCAACAACAACATGATTTTTTCCGCTGCATGATTGAAATATTAATTTAACCTCTCTAGAGCAACAACCTCTCAACAACAACCTAATTTTGCCACTCCTAAAGGGTGTTGCTTTGGAGAGGTTACTCTGTATATGTTAATAGGTTCTTCTAAGGACTTAAATAACATGTCTTAATTCGATTACCCCTAATAATGTATGAACACCTAATTCAATCATCTGGTATATTGTGTCCGCACACTGGTCGCTAAATTTAATTTTCTCCTTGATATTGCTAGAAAAAATACAATCATACGATTGGTGTATAAGATTATAATACGTGAGCGGGATAAAAAACGACTAATGGTGACACTGTACAGAATACATAATTGACATAAAAATCTGTCTAGACGGCAGGAATCCTTCAATTTACTCCATATGTCAATCATACCTTTGTGAAAAAAGATCACAATTTTATTAACTGGACGAACCTTATTCTGAAACATACTATGATCACAAAACTGTGAATTTGGCTACAAAAATATACACTACAACCTCTCCAAAGCAACACCCTTTGGATGTTAAAAAATATGTTGTTGTTGAGAGGTTGTTGCTTAAATTAATAGTTAAATCGTGCAGTGGAAAAAATCGCGATGTTGTTATAGGGGGTGTTTGCTCAAGAGAGGGCCGCTCTGGAGAGGTTGAACTGTAACATATAAAATGTTCACTGTCATTCTGTTTTGTTACATTGTTTTGTTAATAAATACACGGACGCTGGAAGGAGAGCAAGCATGCATCAGTTAATTAAAATGATAAATACAAGGGAAGTAACTCGTTATAATGTTAAACAGTGATTCATTTCGCGGTTATTTCCCTTGATTATGAGAATATAATATTATATAGTACAACGTTATACATGCATATAAGTACTGCTATCGATGTATATATTTGTAGTGTTATTTTATTTACTAAATAGATTAATCAATTCTGTTAATTATTACCATAACGCGTTTAGAAAATAAACATGTTCTTTATGTAAGACATAAAATCGTCTTTAATTGTTTGCATAATATAACCCTTAAAGCTACGTATGACAAGTTGATGTATCCATCTCTGATTATTATCCTTTACCCAGGATTTGTAAAATTCTAGGATATCTGATTTTTTTCATTGTATATTTTCTTCAGATTGTTGTAAATTTCGAGGTCGACGTGATGAATGTCGAATGACACCGAACTAAATATGTATAGTTATTGATAACAAGTTAAACCTAATCGAATTTTTAATTTGATTTGATTTTACATTTTTCTTCAATTTTATGCGTATTCGGACAGTTCAACTTCCGTACCGTCATGATATAACGTATCTTTTTATGCTAATGCTAGTATACGGAATAATCAAGAAACAAGAATCATTGCAAAAACATGCAAATACATTTTTGATGACATAATTCTTGACAACAAAAATTAATGTAATACAGCAAAAGTCTTATTTTCTGAGCATTCCGGTTTCCAGAGAACTCTTTTGATAAAATTCCAAAACAAAGGTTTTTAAGCCGTCTCATTTTTAGAGAACTCCTATTTTCAACGTGTCCGGGTTCCAGTTTTTTTTTTACTAAACTAGGGTTCATCGCATGATGGCGTAACATTCCAATATATAGATTTCTTTCATGATCAAGCCATGATTTGTTGCAATGGAACAAAATACGAAGGCTTCCGTGGTCGAGCGGTCATGGTCTTAATTGTCACAAGCCCCTTAACGCCGTGAGTTCGAAACCCACTCGGGTCCAGCCGAACACCACAGTTAAGGATGCTGTCCGGTTAGCTTACAGAAACCCTTTGGTTCTACCAAGATGAAAGTCTGTGGGTTCCCTGCTTCGTTAAAACAGCAGAAATCACAAATTAATAATTAAATAAGAAATTAGCTCATCGTGTTGTGTTAAAAATATCCCCCAAAAAGTGCTTTAATTGATGTAGCAAAATCGAAGCCATATTTGGTATTCTTTAAATAGATTATTAGTCCCTAAATACAAACTAAAAGTAGAGAAAAAATAAAGTTTTATATAAAAACTTAATTACCCCTCACTCGGCGTAATTAACAAAACCAGCGTGTTCCAAACATAGAATTTGTTACAAACAACGTATTTAGACCGGTGAGTAATTAAAGCGCTGCATGGGAATTTAATTTTTACGTCTAGTTTTATCCCAAGTCGTATGTTTTATAATTCCAGGATCAGACAGACTGGCATTGATTTTGTAGAGCGGAATTGTCGTCTCCGAATCAGTTTCGGACAATGTCGGATGTTAACGAAAAGGTTGTGGGTCCAAGATACGGACATGACATGAACATTTGCCATTGGACAATAGTACTAAAATCTGTTTCAGCTGATCTACTGTGCCTCCAATTTGAAATAACACTATCTATATTAGAAAAGCGCAGTTCTTAGTGAACATCTATTGGATATTATCCAAGAGAAACTGGTTGGTCCATCCACGCCTTACACAATTCAGACAATGTTTGTAAACGACATAACAATACTAATTTTCCATAAGATTGATCATTTCCTTAAGTTTGTTATGTTATCTGTCATGAACTGCATTTGACGTAAAAAGCAGCCTAAAATCCAGACACAAAAACAAAAACTGTACCCCTAATAAAATTAAGTAAAACAGATTAATGTCTTGTTAATCAAACGCTTGATTGGAACTAGTTAATTCTTAAGAAACAAGAACGTCTTCAACACTGCAATAGAACTTCTCGCAATAAAATCACTACAGCGTAATCTTCGTCGCTTAAAATCTTATTTTGAAAGTTTTATGTTATTGCCAGTTGCCTCGACGTGTTAATGATGGAATTCATCAGTATTAACGTTCAAATTAACTAAATATATTCCGACAGTCAGTGTTTTTCGTATGCTGGTAAACGACAGTTGAATCGTATTGTTTGTTTCGGAAATATCTCACTTGGGAATAGATTCATATTACTGCGCCACTTTTCTGTATAACCATCACTTTGGGTAAATCACCAAAAATCGACTCTTCATTATTGAGAACATCGTAAGACGTAGATAGTTTCCGGTGTATTTAAGTTGTGCATGGTGGACACATATTTCTTACAGACAGAAATGTAATCCTGTTTTATATGGAGAATTAATTGAATGAAAATGCTAGTAATTTGTGTAGATTTTAGTCACGTCAGGGATGCTACATAGCATCCCTGGTCACCTGTACGTGAATGTTCACATTTTACTAATTGTATTGGAAAAGAACTGGATTCTGAAGTAGCCCGTAGGTAGCAATTTTAGAAATGGGAGGGGTTAATTCTAGATTTGTACTACAGCCGAAATAATGGCATAGGTGCTAAGCTCCTCCTAGCATCCCTAGTTCCAACGACCTTGTTTAATAATTCACGAACGTCATGTCGTAACTTATGTTTAAAATGTAAGTTTATGGAAGACATTAACGTTTTTTATCAGTAAATCATTATGTCACTCACTTATATATCGACTTCTTCTTTCACTTGCAATAATATATTACGGCGCCTTCATGAATTATTATTCTAAATTTCCGACAAATGTCGGCATGATGGGACAATATGCTTGATGTATTAATTGTCATCTACATGTTTTGAAACACAATTAATTCATTTCTCGGCGATTTTTTTATAAAATTATCTCAGGATCCAGATATCAGACTTAGCTGACCAGAATGCTAGATAAACTCAAATGAAAACACCAACGGTATCACTAGCTAGATGTAACATCCTGTATATGTAAATTAGGTAGTATCACGTGACAGCTGAACTAAACTGTGCGTAAACAAACATGGCTGACAAGAAAAAGGCATGTCTGTCGCGTCTTAGTCCCGAAACAAACAAATTAACTTGAGATTTGGAATCAATAACGAAGCCTATCGAAGAAAAATCAACAAATCACCAACTGTACTGGTCGAACTGCTTGTGTTGACTATTTGATAACGTGATCTGTCATTTAAAAGGAAGACGTGTTTCGAGCTATATTTAGCTTTCCCTTTTACAGTTTTTATGGTAAGATATTATAAAAATTTCTACATTTTCGATGCCGCTTTTACGACGGGAAACACAATATTGTCAATAACGAATAATTTACCAAGTGCCCAATTATAACTTTTTGTTTCCTCACGGGGTATATCACCAAAGCATCCGTCGCCTTCGGGAATAGGACAAAAGTATGTGATGTTGTTTGCATCAAGCGCAGTCCATTCGCTACGGTGCATTAATATTATGGTATTTAATCACTTGTCAAAAAGCCTTTGGTTGTTAGAATCTAGCCTCTACAAATTAATAATCTCGCATTGGTGTGAACAGAACATTCACTTGGGACCAATTGCGCTGTCAGCGGTTTGATGATCAGGTTTTATGCCTTTTCTCTATAATGACAGCATCGTACGAACGAACGTGGGACGAACAATAATGCAATTTTATCATAAATGCTTATTTGGAAGTAAATCAGTGACATTTTTATCGAGTTATGTTCCATCAGGGTGTCATGACAGCATGCAACAGGGTGATTAATCTTTCCCTCATCTGTAGTTCTTATCCGAAACGTCAATTACTGAAAATTCCGCTTATAAACTGTCTGCAACGCCAATAAAGTCATTGTAGTGGTTCCCGGCTGGTTCTATTTGAACCCATCCAGTATTTTATTTTGGTAAGTATTGTATTCAACTCACGAATTAATCAGACATCATCCGGTGTCTCATAACAAGATTGTCCTTGGAAACACATGTAATTCTGCTTTATCAAATAATGTATTCGACCAGCGGACAGGCTCATCTTGCTGCCCTTAATCACGGCATTGTTGTCCAAACATAATGTGCAGCATAAGTTTGAACAAATAGAAAGTCGTACGCCCCGTTTCTTGACCAAAATAATGGGGTTACTGGGGATCGAAATTCTTTCTCTCCTTTTTTCTTCTAAACATATTTTTCATACTTTAGAGACTCGATTCGTCTTCGAAAAATGTTCGTGCTTCGGACTTTGCGGTAAGAAAGGGTTTCTCCCAAAACCATTTTTGTGGAGTGATATGTGTAGATAAGTATGTCTGTTTCTTTCAAGCCATGAACATTAATCAAATCGAACGAGACTAGGTAAAGTATTAAACCGAGCTAAAGTGCTTTCCAAGTTCCAAATTGCTAGTCTTATTATTTGGTCCTGATGGCTTTTATAGACTTCAATTGTCCGTCACAATTAACCCACAAGTCTTTAAAATTAGCTTGTACATTCTCAAAGGTCCAGTACCTTAATTATGGTTTGGTGAAATGCCGTAACAACTTACTTAATTAAGAAACATTCGGACGCCCCCAGGTGCTGCTAACTTTTGATAACACGAAATTCAAATTTTGCGGAGACGTTCAACGTATGTTAGGACTTTTGATTGTGTAATATTGGGCTTTAAATGTTTTGTCAGCAGGGCATAAAATGTTTGGCATTTAGTTTATTCGGACTTTCATGGGATAACATGAACTTATTGAATATGAAGCATAATTTCCCCCCGGCGCTGTATGCATGCGGGTGAAAATTATAACTATCTAAGAATATGTTTTTCTCATTGTTTAAAAAACCTGTGAATGAAACAACATTAAATTTTCATTAAATAAATCAATGTCATTTACAGTTTCGCACAAAATTGCGTTTTAATTTGTCTTAGAATGCCACGGCTGTTTAATAATGACACGAATATTATCATATTTCTACTAAACACGATGAAGATTCTAATCTAGGAATCTTAACGAGCATCCAGAGAATCAGTTTATTGAAAGCCCTCATATAAAACCACATAATTGTATGTGTCAAGTTTTTAAATACCGATATGTGCCATTTAGTGTCCTTCGCAACTAATTAATTGTGTCGTGTCATATTTTTCTAAGATGTGAGTAAAATAGAGACCCTCGTAGCCAGTCCGTGATAACAATGTAATAAATCAATTTGTGTTAGCATTTTTGATACACTAAACAATGAATTGTTGCAAACACACACATTATTTATTTGAGTCTTACGCCCATTTTCTTCAACATTCAGAGTCATATATGAGGCAGACAGTTCACATAACCATCGTTCCTGGGACGAACCAGTTCTAGACCCCAATCCTCCCTAAGCAACTGTCTACTTTCTCACATAACGAGACATGGTCAGTAGCGGAGTTTAATTCAGTACTTTAGGTACTAAATCACTGCCGCTCATACAAAATGCTAACCATCGCTGAGGGATATAAGATGTTGTAGATTTAATTTAATGATGTCTTCCAGACTCAAGGTATATGTTTATTGGTCCCAGAAGTCCTGACATAATGACAAAATATCAATCCTGATGCATCGTACGACTCCCAAACCATTTGGTACTGCAGTGCCACTTCCAATTAACATTGGAAACCGTTTCATCATTAAGCACTGCAACAGTTTCACCTTCAAACGCTTCTATAGTTTCACCTGTAATGTAAGCATCATCTTACACCGCGGTCTGTTGAGGCAACATTTTATGGTGACTTTCGTCGCCTGGCTATCTGTTGTAGTGAAACTGTCATGAAAATGTTGAATAAATTCATATCACAAATTTAATATCCTGATAGAACGAATTGCTTAATTAATAAGCTCGTTCCACAACCATAACGAGCAGAAATAACAGCAGCAACATGTTTGCTTTGTTGGCATATGCACAAAACATTCGGCACTATTGTGAATGGGTTGCGCCCAATGTGCATCATTAGTTTGTTTTGATTTGTATGGAACATATCAATTGCGCAATTTGCATGTTCATTGGCATTTGCAAAACCTGGTTAATTGTACGTCATGGAATTATTATTTGTTCGTAGGGTCAACAGGGATTCCATTTTGAATACGACGATAGAAGCAATGTTCATATTATTGGTCACAAATTATAACCAATCTGTGAATGTAAGGACGTTTCAGTAGAACTAATTTGGAGCTGAATCTTAGATAAAAATTGCTTTATTTCCATGTCATTGCCATTTTATATTTTTTCCTTATAGCAGTAATTTGGCTGTTGCTTTTTACATTCCTTTCACTAATCCATTATCTTGTAATGTCCTTTCACGTACAATGCAAACTAAAACATGCAATGTTATTAATATTTGTGAAGTTGGAGAATGCAAACGAACATTCAGTACGAATTCTTCAGAACGACTCTCTCCTG